>JAILXH010153672.1:1514-12831 GCA_023558415.1 Piaractus mesopotamicus
GCATTAAATATTCTTGATTCAAATGTGTGCATTATGTCCACATGATGGTGTGTGTGTGTGTATGTGTGTGTGTGTCTTTGTGTGTGTGTATCATTTATTTGTATCCATGTGTATCATTCATTTGTATCCATTATGATATTGATAGAAAATGTTACGTATTTTGCCAGAATTCTCCTCTTTTGATATAAACTGGGTGGTCCTATGTGATGTAGGTGATATAAAGCACCCCATGAACTTACAGTTGTAGTGAAGGTTTAGGTCATACTCAGAGGTCGTACTCAGAGTGCTGTTGTTTATTCATGAAAATATAAAATATTTTCTTTTTGGAATTTGTTAAAATGGGATTAAATGGAAATTGGATATTGGTAAAATATGACAGAATTGGATAGCAATTGAATAGTTACGGGGGGGTCTACAACACAACCTGTAGTGCCTGTTTCTCTCATTTCTCCTTGATTGTGCAGTTGTGTTTCGTTCTGCATCACTGCAGCATAGCTGGGAGTGATGCACGGAGGACTGTCAATCAAATGCCCTCATCAGAATATTCGAGCCAAACCCAAACAGTAATCAGTGTTTTTTAAGCTGTGTTTTATTATTAATTTTTTATTCTTTTTACATTCAAACTTTGCTGGATGCTTAATATTTAATAAGATATTACTTTTGATTACCTACAATATAGTCCAGCTCCATAGTGTAGCATTTTGAACTAGAAGCTCAGGCATTGTGCAGCAACTCTAAACAAAGATCACAACACTTTTTTATTAGTTTGAATGGGATTTTTACCTGCATTCTGTAAAGCTTCTCTGACCTTGTAACACTTGCTGTGTAAGAATGTGTTTGTGTGCAGAGCATCAGTATTCTTAAATATGCGTCCAGATCTCATTGCCTTTCTCTTTCTTCTTCCCTTCCCTAAAACTTCCTATGATGCCTTCCTCTGTGTTACCAGACTTTATGATTCCACCTGAGTCTCCTGATCCAAACCTGATCAAAAGCCTTTCCTCCTCCTCCACTGCTCTAGCCCAAACAACAGAGAAAGGCAAGTTACACACTGCTGTTTTGGAGTGCTTTACTAATCTGTTTTTTTCCTGTCTCACCTTCTTGCCCTTCTTCTTATGTGGCTTGACCCTCCAGTGTCTTGTCTTTGTTCTCGGTTAGCCTCTCCCAGCCCCCACAGGTCCGTGCACAAGGCCTCGCCCAGCAGGGCTGACCGCAAGAAGACCAATGGAGTGTCTGGCTCGGATGAATCTCAGAATGGCGCCACAACCCCCAAAACTCCCCAGGTCGGTCAGTCTCCACAGCGGACATGCAGTCAATCGCACCAACACAAATATTATTTTATAAAGGCAGTTTTGTCACGCAGCTCATGCAGTTATATTTGGTGACCAGCACTGTGGGACATGAACCACAAAGGAGCTGGTCTCCTAGCAACAGCACTGCTCTGATCTCTGCGTGTCCAGCTTCAAATCTTGTATTTCGTAGCTTTGATGGCTGCCGCACATGCACAGGCAAATATTCAGATTTCACATTTGTATTGGAGCTAATATGCTTGGATTTGCTGGCTTTTGGAGCGCAGACAGAAAAACCAGGAGGAGAGAGAGGCTTCAATAACGGCCTGATCGACTCCTCAGTGAAACGACTCGAATCTCCCACGACTCCCACCAGGAACTCAACCCGGAAGAATTCCAGCACACCTAAAAGGTCTCCTCCTACTTTCACTCTCTTCTGTCTCCTCATATAAACTGAGCTGCCAGTGTATTGTACTTACACTCATTGGCCATTTTAAACAAATCCCATATAGGTGCACTGTGTAAGTTTACAATTGC
Organism: Piaractus mesopotamicus; assembly: GCA_023558415.1. NCBI lineage: Eukaryota > Metazoa > Chordata > Actinopteri > Characiformes > Serrasalmidae > Piaractus > Piaractus mesopotamicus. The sequence continues at coordinate 3,338 of JAILXH010153672.1, forward strand.
TGACTGTAGCATATAATGTCTGGTCAGCAGAGGCCCTATGATAGTCCTTTTTCAGTGATGGTCAGGGTAGATGGTGACTGATAAATTGTCCCGCAACAGAGGAGCTATTGTCAGTACTTGTAAACACGGACGAAACTAGATATGAGGACAATAAATCTTAATCTTGGGAGTTTTTGTCATATATATCCAATTAAGAGTTAGCATCCTGATACTAATACGTGGAATAGCCTGCATCCCAACACAACCCAATCAGCAGTGACATGTCAGCTGAACTCTTTTTGAGATGTACAGGTATATAGCACATACAATATATTTGCTTGTATGCATTTGGAATATGCTCTTATCCAGAGCATCTTGCTACAGATGTAACAAATGTAGCATTGGGCATAGTAGTGGGTGGTATGGCCAAGAATTTATAGCACACATACTATATAATAAAATTTTTTGATGATTTCTACATGTCACAATATATTTATATTTTTCAAAGCTTAAATTGCAATTGCAATACTGGTCATAAAAATCCCCAAATAGTTTAGCCCTAGCCTAATTAAAAGCGCATATTTATGTCTTTTGGCCCAAAAAGCAGTTTAAACATCTGAAGGTTGAGTGCCGAAGACTGTTGACATCACAACAAAGGAATAAAATGTGTGCCTTTTGGCATTATTCCCAAGATAGCACTGTCACAAATAGCCTCGTCTCAAAATAAACCTGCTCAGTCTTGAATATGTTGTGATTGCAACCGGACATGCTCATTTGTATTAAGAACATTTGAGGTATCCCCAAACTTTTGATAGGTTATGTTTCTTCAGTGTAGGTTGTGGTCTGGTTACCTGACCATTTCTTCTGATTCTGCTTGATATTAAAGGTCCAAGTCGTGTAAAAGCCGTATTCAGTCTCCCTGTTCTCCTGGGCAATACCCCACCTCCCCCATGAGACACAGAGCCACCACCCCCAGCGCGGACAGCAGCAAGAGGTGGGATGGAGAGGAGAAGGCAGCCGAGAATAAAGGCTACAGCACTCTGGACAGGAAAACCTCCAGGACAGAGAAGATACCAAAATCTGCAAGCAAAGAACTCGGACATAATGCAGGTAAAGTCTGACTGAACACTATTGCTGGTGAGGATAATGCAGATGCAATGATGTTGTGATGGACAGCAAAAGAAAATGAGATCATTTCTGCCTCTCTCTGCACTCTTTTGTGTCTGTATCAGAGTCTCCGGTGACGCCCACTGGTAAAGCTGGCACCACCGATGCCGAGGAAGCCTCCAGGCTGCTGGCGGAGAGACGCCGCCTGGCCCGAGTACAGAAAGAGCAGGAGGAAAAACAGCGAATGGAGGAGGAGAGGTGAAGACAAGCTGTACTTGGATTTACAATGGTTGAGAGTGCTTGTGCATACACTATCATTCAAAGGTTTGAAATCGCTATTAGAAAATAAAATTAATGTTTTTGATATTAGCACCTCAAAATCCCAGGCTGATTATAAACTGAGGCTTATTATTCAGGTACTAACTAGGCTATTCTTGGGTTACAGAAGTGTGCAGTAAAACTTTGGAAACACTGATGGGTCCTGGCCATTTAAGTATTTAAACCAATTTGGTTGCAGATAAATGTACAAAATAATTCTGGTATGCCAGACCTGTGCAACCTAACAGGTTTTAAATTAGCGGAAAGCTGTAAAAAATAGGAAAAGAGAAATCTTTAGGAAAGTAATTGCTGTACAGCAATAAACTATACGAAAGTGGTGATCAAATCTCAAGGCAGACAACCTAACAAAAATACTGTAAATAGGTCATATTATTTTTCATGTAATACTTTCTTCTTCATCACAGCTGTAACAAATACTGTATAACGATTAAAATAACTGTTGGTATCTAGTTCATAATATTTAGGGGTAAACAGCCCACCTAAATCCAAGTAAAAATAATTTTCATATGGATTTTCTCAGATTTTATTGATACATATTTTAATGAAATAAAAGATAAATCTCCCCTTTAACACAAACATGTTTTGTATGATTTATCTAAAAAAAGCTTATTGCAGTTCACTTATTAAGGTAGTGATTGATTTAAGACAAGTGATTATAAATTTTGATAATTGATAAGTGAACAACAGAAACATTTAATGAAGAAGGAACAATAGACATTAATTAACCTTTTGTTTATTGAACTAGAATTAGCATATCTGTAAGATGTAGCCATGATGACACATCCTTTAAGTCCACCATGTACTGCACAAAAGTCCACTCTTCAATCCTTAGTTTCTTGTCAAAATGGCCATTAAGTACAAATTAACCTTTCAGCATCAGAAAAAATAGCAGAAAATATACATTTAACAGAAAATTACACAGAAGCTGCAACAGTGAAATGTAAGATCTTTTTTCAGTATTTAGCGTGTCCATTGGGTTCTGTTCTTTCCAGGAGTCTTGCTTTCAGTTTTTCAAAGAAATCTGCAGGGATATTTTTCCCTACCTCCAAAGTGGTTTGGAATCTAGGGTGGTCAGTCCGTTGTTCTGAGAACACCAGCAGCTTTTTTGTTTGATTTGCAAGTTTTCTTCTTTTTTATCCATTTTCCTTTCTCAGTAATGTTTTCTTGACAGCCACACATCCTTTCAGACTCATAGTGTTGAGTTCTCCTCACAGTGGAAGGATGGACAGAAACACCTGTGGATTTTTTCAGATCTGAATCCAGAGTGGAGCTTAATTTTCTCCTCTCTCTCAAAGATGAGAGCTTTTAGTGCTGTTTATCTGATGGGAGCAGTTTGGTGGTCTACCAGGTTTTGCGTGTTTACTTGATACTCCATTTTTTTTTTATATTTCAGAATAATAGTACAAGTGGTCTTCTAGGGTATAGGGGCTAATTAGGGACTTTATACAGTATACAAAATAACAAAAATATTTAATATTAATGGTGATTTCAAATTTTTGAATCATAGTGTCCATTTTGTGAGGGTATGTGTTTGTTTGTATTCATGTCCAATATACCCACACTGTTCAGGCTGAGGATGGAGGAGCTCCAGAGGAAACAGGAGGAAGAGCGCGAGCGGCAGGAGCAGGCGGCCCGCCAGGCTGAGGAGGAGAGACAGAGGCAAGAGGAGGAGCGAAGGCAGAAAGAGGTGGACGACAGGAGACAGAAGGAAAGACGCTTGAAAGAGCTCCAGGATCAGCTGGACAGAGAGGTCAGCGGGCAGAGCCAGTCAGCTGCTCTCACTCATACTTCTGATGCCTCATCCTCTATAATTACGGTTTTTGCAGTGACGTGTGCGTGAAAGGGACGGTGATGTCAGTGTGTGATTTGGTGTGTGACAGAGGGAGGAGGCCTTCCAGAGAGTGCAGAGAGAGGCGGAGCGAAAGCAGAGGGAGAGAGAGCAGCTCAAACTGCAGGAGGAGCAAGAGAGACTGCAGAGGAAGAAGGTTTATATCTCTCCACTTCATCACGTCATCAAACACTCCATCATTGTCAACAGTAGCTCCAACCGTGCAATCTGGTTAAAAGTGTTCTACCTGTGTTGTTATAACTGAAAACAGCACGTTTTTTTCACCATGCCTGTATCATTCCGCTGACCATGGGTTACAGCAGTGGTTTTACTCTGTTAGGACTATTTTTTGTTAAAAGAAATTGCCAATGTTAAGATTGAATTTATATAAACAAAACAGTATTTTTCACTTTATTTTCTTTATTTTACAAAACTAGGAATGAAAATAGAACACTTCAAACCTTGATCTTATTCATGGTAACACACTATCTCTCATGTTCTGTTGCTTAAAGGGGAACCCTCGATTTCTCTAAATGTCTGCATAATTCAAGATTTAAGATCCAAACAACGTCGCTGTCATTCAGAGTATTTAGATGTGAAACGCGCAGCTCTAGAGAAACAGTAAAACTTGTTCACGGTGGTGGTGACAGAAACCAGACGTCTGAAGTGTTTAATGTCTCTATAAGCTACTTTTAGTTATTACAGATTTATCACTTTTTTACCATTATCAGCATTACATATAAAATCTCAGAAGACATGTAGGTTCCCAGGTAATTTTGGATAAATAAATAAAATGGTTGTATTTGTGTTGTAGACCTTGCAACTCCTGGTTCCTATCCCCACAGCTGTAAAGTAATCTTGGTCAGTAATTTCTCTGCAGTGAAACATTTCACATCAAACCCTTCTGAGTGGCAGTGTATACAAAATTTAAAAATTTTGTTGGAATTCCACTTTAAATGTACCATATTACACTTTTTTGATGACTGTCACATTAACTAAATTATCTGTTCTGACATCCTTTAGCCCTAAAAGTCTGGAGTTATTGTCATTTTGCTGTACTATTCAAGTGTAATGACATAATTAATAACTTGGCTAAATACTGCCTATATAGTTACCAGGAATTGGCCTGATGACATTTAGTAGTAGTTACATTACTAATTATATTTACATTTAATTTGCAGTCTTTATCAACACGTTCTAGTCTGTGCTTCTTACTTTTTTTTATTGTAATTTCATTGACAAAAATGGCAAAATGCAAATGATAACTTTACATTAAATTTAGTTCATAGTAAAATATCTACTGTCCTATTTAGAAACTCAAATGTGGTAAAATTTGGAAGTTCAGAATTTACTTTCCACAAAATTTCTCCATTTATCTCAATTAATGAGTCAGAAATTATTCATATAAAATTACTTTTATCAAATACAGTTGTTATCACCAGTGGTAACTACAGCAACATCCAAGGGCTAATATCTTTAGTAGCTGATTATGCTTTGGTTAAACCTCTGTTATTCTTACAGCGTATTGAGGAGATCATGAAAAGGACAAGAAAAACTGATGCAGAACCAAAGGTAAGATCCGTGCACACGTTCCTCAGATGAAAACGTGCTCATCATAAATGACATCAGTCAGATAAGTAGTGAATGTAGCTAATATATTGCATGCTTTGTGTTTGAACAGAAAGACGAAGTGCACATCGAGTCCAGCTCCCCCATGACCCCATCCGTTTTGGAACCTGGAGGTGAGACAAAACTTTGTGACGCCAGCCTTGGCATTACATTTAAAGTCAATGTGAATCAGAAATCATCAAGCATTTCATGATTTTTTTCCATACTATGTGCTGTGTGAAGTCCTGAGGGTATTAAGGAGGGTCTCTGAGATAGCTAAGCGTTTTAGCTTGATGATTAGTGGGAGGGGGAAGTTGATTTCAGGTTGACTTTCAACATTATTCCATAATATCCAAACAGTTCTCTCTTTTGATTCTTGTTATTGTTAGGTAAAAGATGTAGAAATGTTTAGAGTGTAAGTAATCATAGTTTAAATTGTGGCAGAGGTCTCAGGGGGTCTCCTGGTGAAGGGTCTGCTGTGAGGTGACCTACACATTGAATACATAGAACTTCATATCTATATTAATATAAATTATTTTTACACTTACAGCATTTTTTTTATTACTATCTGGTTTCTCAGTGTAAGCTAATTGTAAAGAAGAAAATAAAAACCCACATCAAGCATTTAATGACTTCAGTCAAATCAGTAAGTAGGTCTAATAGCCTGCCGCTTCACAGTTAATTATATATATTAACTTCTACAAAGTGGTTTGGTGGGTCCCATAAAAAGTATGATTCAGGCTAAATTTCAATCATATATTGTTTTTTGTGTAAAATAACAATCGCATCATGTGTTGAAATTACCCCTTTCATGTTCTCAAACAATCTAAAATAAAAAAATTTTTTTTTGGCTTATGGCACGGCTGCTAACGGCATTTATTTCCTCCGTGTCTTCATGACTACGTAAGGTCAAAAGTATCTAAAGTTTGTCATCAGTTTGAGATGCACTCAAGCTTTAATGTTCTCCAGAATGAACTAGATTTTATGGTTACGTAAGGAATTCATCATCCAAGGAGGAAAAAACCTCAGATCAAGTCAAGTTGTCTTTATTGTCATTCGTCAATATAACTTGTATACACTGGAAGGAAGTGTCGTTCTTCAGGCCCCATGGGGCAACACACAAAAGCTGCACATTACACAGGACTACACACAGTGCAGATACACGACAGTGTGAAACGACTGCAGAATATACACCAGACAGTAAGCATGCCGAACAACAAATACACAAGACAATAAATAGTAGACAGGTCAACAGAACCATATATACGAATGGACATTAAATATATGTATTTACGCACATACATATAGATGTATGGGTGTATCACCTGTTGAACACAGTGAAAAAGCTGGTCACGCTGAGGGCATTCGTTTTGTCATAAAATTCACATTTTATTCAGGAAAGTAACACGGGACCCCTGAGTTCAATTTTCTGTCTTATGGAGGGTCCTCCCATCTTCCAGCCACCCCCACCCCACTTAATTCGAAATCGGCATACATTTTCAGAAAGGAACTAAAATGACAGCTTCTCTACTTAGACAGCGGTTTACAGCATAAAGTAACACACTGTCATTCTTTCGTTTTAGATGCTACTCTGATTAATGGCCCAACTGAAAGCTCCCCCTTTGCTGAGGTGAAGAACAATGAATCCCCCTCATTTATCTCCGCTGACTCGCCTGTAATAAACCTAGAGCCCCTGGAAGCGAAGGGCAGTGCAGCAGATGATCTTTCTGATGGGGTCCAGTCCATGGATGTCAGGTCAGCCATCAACATTGTCGTCATGAGTGTGTCCCCTTTTTGTTTGCCATGTTTCCATTTTAGACTTTGTTTATGTGTATCATAAAAGATTCTGAGGCATTCTTCCTTCTTCCATCAGCCCAGTCTCCAGAGATGAGCCGTTCTACTCTCCAGTCAGTGAGGGCTCCCAGAACACAATGAGGAACAGCCAGGCCCTGGACCAGCTGCTGGATCTCACCGGCCAGCCACCCTATCCTAAAGCTCCTGCCGGGGCAGCGCTCGGAGACTGCAACAAAAACCTCATCCAGGGCTTCAGCAGCGCTGCTACAGACTCAGCACTCATCCAGAGCCTTGGGCCGACCATGGAAAAGCTCAGCATCTAGTGCAGCAGGTGAGCTTGAGGGATGATTTTAGCCATTTTTGTTAGTCATGCGTGATCGGAATCAGCCAAGATCAGAATGCTGCTGCTACACCAGTACCATTGTGTTAAACAGTTAGCTACCTTTTACTTTTGATGTAGCACTTTATTTGATTCATGCTATTAAAATAGGCAACACATTTTTTGTTTATGAATTTAAAATGCCAGTTTGGTCCATTAAAGAGCAAATAACGTGATTTATATTGCAGCTTTGGCTAACTGAAAGCACTGGAAATGTGCTAGTGTGTTTTATATGTTCATTTAGCCCACACAGTGTGAGCCACAGGTTAAAAAAGGCTAATAAAGTCGGTTAAAAAAAATGGTCTATTTACATGGTTTTAATGTTTTTCTGAGTAAAAATAACCACTACAGAAAACACACTTCTGCACATTTTAGTACACAATTAATGTTGATTTCCTGAATTGAACATATTGAAAAACAAAATAAAACATAAAATGTTGCCTGTGCAAAAGTTAGGGCACATTTTATATTTTATGTGTTAGTTTTGTAACTAACTTTGAAAGATTAAAGATTAGGTAAGAAAACTTTGGTTTGATTAAACTTTGAAATTGTGCACTAAAATGTGCAGAAAAACGCCATATACAAGTTTGTTCCATGAAGAGGATGTGCTAACTTATTCTTACTTAGTACAAAACAAGTAATTTGACGGGGGTAATCAAACTTATGCGTACGACTATGCATGTTGCACTTACTAAGGTAAATTCCTTGTAGGCCTGTGTGTAGCATATTTGCCAAAGTAAACCTTATTCTGATTGTGAATCTGAAAAATAAACAAGGTGTCTGTACTTGATTGACAGTTGATTTTATGATTTATCTTTGTAAGCAATTTAACACACAAGCAGAACAGAATGATAACTCAGAGCTGAACTTGCACAGTACACATTTGTCATCTCCTTAATAGCATAATAGCATATGCTATTGTAAGGCTCCATTTGGACATCATTTCGCTTAAAGGGGAATTCCAAAGATGTATCAAAAATTCTGCCTAATTAAATCATTAAGATGTACAAAGTCTTTGAGTGGTTTGATGTGAAACTTTCAGAATTGTTCACAGTGGTGGTGATAAGACTGGATGTCTGAAGAGTTTAAGTCCTCACGAGACGCTGTTACATGGAATGATGATGAAAACGGTGCCTAAAGCCTGATAAGTTTGAGATAAGCTTTTGCCATGAAACATATATGTTTTATGTATGATGTACATGCAGCGCCCCAAAGAAAACTTTCTTGGATTTACTACTATTTTACCATTATCAACATTACATATAAAAACTCTGTTCACTGGTAGGTTTGGATAGTAAATAAAATGGCTATATTTGTGTTGTGGACATAGTGACCCCTGGTTCCCATCACCACCACTGTAAAGAAATCAGTCTTTAAGTTTCTCTACAGTGAACCATTTCACATCAAACCACTCTGAATGACTGAATTATGCAGAAATTTAGAGAAATCTGAGAAATTTCCTTTCAAGCAACACATTCAATTTCAGCTGCTTGTCTCGACATTCTCTGTAGCTCACACTCAATCAAAAATGTATTTAAAAAGTACTAGGATAATTCATATATTCCCATAACCACGCCCATTTCCAGTGACCGTGACACGCTAACATCCTCTTTGACCTTTTAGTCTCTCTGTGATTGTTTCAGGCCTCCTTTTGTTGCTCACTTTGTTTTTAGGAGACAGTGCCATGTGAGCTGCCCTGCTGAGGAATGGTTTAGAGTTGGCCTGAACAAAAAGACTGTCTGTTGTGCCTCAGTTCCAGCTTTTTCAAGCTTCTCCATGAGAACCCCTCTGCACCCCGGAGCCTGAACAATGGAGAATGAGCACTGAATGTTGTATGATTTGTTAAGTCAGAAGCACTCCTTTACACATAGATTAAAGCTTAGCCTTTCCTCCTACGTATTACATTTCAAAATATTTCATTGTAGTAACTGCGAGGGAAGGCACCTGTAATACTGCAGTCTTATAGTTCTTTATATTCCTGTATACACTGTAGCGTTTTAATGAGTGGATCAAAAAAACACGAGGCTTGTAGCAACTCAATGGAGTTTTGTGTATTTGCGGCGGGAGCACAACTGACCAGCAGCGGCGACTGTGTGTAACTGTGTAGAGTGTGTTCAGTGTGACGTGTCGTATTGCTGGGGTTTGCAAACAGTAAATCCAATATTTCACTACTTTAACTCAGTCAAAGCATTGTAGGCTACTGCTAGATATCAAAACGTCATGCAGATGTACACTATTATCTACAAAAATATAAGATGCCCTTCTTGTGACATTCTTACACACACATTGTGAAACGAAACTTCCAGTGTGACAGTGGCCATTTAAAAAGAAAGAAAGGAAGAAAGAAAGAAGAGTCTGGCTGAATAAGAAAGGAAGCAAAAAAGAAAATGTCAAACAATAAGAAAAGTAAGAGAGAAAATGGCAAAAACAAGAAAGAAAGAATGAAATTGGCAAAAAAAA
>JAILXH010153678.1:2528-16282 GCA_023558415.1 Piaractus mesopotamicus
CTGTTTGACCTTGGCCTGAGGATGGGCCTCCTTCCCTCACGCTGCTCGCAGTGTCTCTCTCCAACGCGAATCAGTGAAGCGCTGTCCTTCACCAGAGCGCCAGCATTCGTTTCTGGGTCAGCTTTCAGCCCTCAGAGAGGGCCCGAGCCACCAGAACGAGAGAGAGAGCGAGTGAGAGTGAGAGAGGGGGAGGTATTTATAGAAAAATAGGGCTCCACAGTACCTTTTTCCTTGCAAAAGAACCATTACAGGGACCCAGCTAGAGTGTCCCAGATTTCTGATCAGTGCTCTGCATGAGGGCCAGGGCTGGACAAACTTAGCAGAGATGCAGAGCCCTGCTTGGAAAGAGCTCCGTGTTCTCCCGCACTCTTTACCTCCTCTCCACCACTCTTTCTGGGCTGGACCCGCTGGTGTGATGGAGCTTTGAGAGCTTCTGGCTCCTGCCACTTTGCTTTGTTCTATAATGACCTGTTGAAGTGGAAGTTGAGGTGGTCTCTCAGCTGCATCTGCTCAGGCCTTGAGCTTCTCACACTCACGCCGCCATAAAATACCCACAACTGATGCACCTGCAACCATGATGAGGAGATTTCTGAAGAGCCAGAAGGGCCGGTTCTCTCTTCGCCAGAGCCGATCGGGCTCGCGCAGCGCCTCCAAAGACTTCTGTGAGTTTTTCTGTGGCTTTTCTGTTACTGCTTCAGCTTCATCTGTGCTTGGAGATTGAGTAAAACACACAGGAGCTTAGGTTAATTGCACTGAATTTACCGAATGTCCTTCAGGTGTACCTCACTTCCACATGAATACAACACAGTTATTGCAGAAATGATGAGAAATGGACTACGGAATTGTGTTGATTTTATTTCATTAAATATTCATTGAATTAAAATGATTTACATATATTCACTTTTTTTGCAGAGTGCATTCTTCATGATTGTTGCAGCACTCTACATTGAATCGAAGTGGTATTCATGGCTGTGGTAGACAGTAAATTTAAATTTTGTCATAAAGGTTGAATGTGGTGTTGTTAATGTGTGGTTATATTCTGCTTATAATGCTGGACTGTCATTTTTCTCTTCTTGCCTGTGCTGTTGTTTTTTTTATCTAGTGCAAATTTTGGGTCCTATTCCAGCAAATTACATGTAGCCCCTTTTATTGCCCCAGATAAATGTCAGTACTTTGCATAGTGTTCACCCTTAAGAGGTTTTCTTGGTGACTGTGCAGGGCTTAGAAGTATTTGATTCACATTATCATAGAGTTATGTTCTTTTTTTCGGCTCATTGTGCTGTGCATAAGGATCACAAATACACAGAGGAGACATTTGAAATGTGTTTAAAGGATAAGCACAGAAAATAGGGTGCTCTACATGACTTCAAATAAATCTCAGTCATCATTTGCTGTTTATGTGCGTGCATTTGCTCCTCTTCTGCTAGTCTGTTTCTAATTCAGTCACACTAAAATTGTTCAGTAAGTCATTGATGTATACAGAGACATGTTCATATGATATATATGTTGAAAAAGCTACTGCTGCTACTGTAGCTGTATCCCCTGAGACTGTGGAATCAGATGAGAATGGCCAATTAAAACGATTTAGATGATGAAGATTTAAGACTTGGGTTGCAGGATAATCTTCTGACAGAACCAGGCAGAGTGACTGCAGTACTAGAATGAGGCCAAGGGCTCTATGGAGCTTTAGAAACACAGCCAAGGAAAACAGGTCTATAAATGGCCTTTAGAAATGAAATCATACTTCAGAATGTGAGTAAATAACACATGCTAATGATCCTTTTCATTTATTAAAACGTTTATGACGGATGTTGGATTAGAAAGTACTGCAATAATGTTTGGTCAAAAAAATTACTTGTCATATTGGAGTCTGAAATATGTATTGACTTTGGATGACAGGGAACATGGGGTTGTGAGGGTTTCTTTTCATTATTTGTTTGATATATAATGTTTGTGCTCTCTCCTCACAGACCCAAATCCTCAAGTTCTCAGGGACATTCCCTTAAACATTGGTATGTGAAAACTGTCAAAGGCAATTTACGGCACTTTCCTTATTCAATGCAGCCATCTTTGAAATGTCTTCACTATGCAATATCTAATGTTTTATTTCTTGAAATCTCCAATCCTCTACTGCTAAAATCTCCCTTCTTCCACTCCCACCCCACCTATAGACTAACTAGGTCATTTATAAGAAATTATTAACCCCCCTCATTGTGCCTACATTCACTAGCCACTTTATTAGAAACACCTACCACTTTTTAGGTGTACAATTACTGGCTGTAGCCCTTTTGTTGCTGCATAATATATCATCCACCCTGTTGATCAATGTGTGGTGGACCACTTTTAGCACAGCATTGACACCAAAATGATAGTGGCATGGTAGTGTGTGTGATACTGCTGTGAGTGTATCAGGTGCACCATCATTGCTGACGTTTTTTCTAAGGCTGTCACTATTGTTTATATTAGCAGTCAAATAATCTAGTGATTATTTTGATGATAAATCAAAATCATCACGTACATGCAATTCATAACAGGCAACACAACATTTAATTTTACTCTGTATATTATTTAATTTAAAATTATTATTGTAAGATCCTGCTGGTGTGGGTTTCCTCTCTTAGGGTAATGGCCACAAAAGAAATTTGCTGATAAATCTTCACACTGCTGAACACAGCTTTATAATGACTGTGTGGATACCATGTTCATCCTTCCAACTGAAAAGTACTGATTCGTGAAGAAAGTAAATATTCTTGCACTTACTGGCAACGTCTTTAGAAACAGTTACCAGGTGCACTGCAAAACTCATTCCAGTGCAACAAACATTAAAATGTCAATACCACATTGGTGCCACTGCTGTGCTGAGAGTGGTCCACCACTTAAACAATATCTGGTCAGCAGTGGTTCTTGGGTGGCTTTTTCCGATGATGGATGGGGTATAGGTGGGCTGACAAACTATAAAGCAACAAATGGACTACAAATAGTAACTGTAAACACACAAAGTGCACCTATATTGTACCTAATAAAGTGGCAACTCTCTGTATGTATCTCTTAAAGTCTGTTTTCATTTGCTGTTCTTCATTCCACTGTTCTTTATGCTCTGTGTCCCATTCAGTCTTCATTGTAAGCATTGTCTATCTTGTTGGCTGTGTACAGAGCTGGCCCTGCCAACAAGTAACCAGGGCTGGCCTGAGGACTTTGGCTTCAAGCTAGGAGGAGATGGACCCAGCTACATCCTCTCTGTGTTGGAAGGAAGCAGTGCCTATATGGCAGGACTTCAGCCTGGTGACCAAGTGCTGGAGCTTGATGGACAGAATGTTTCTTCCCTCAGCACCAAAGCTCTTATTGCCTTGGCCCAAACCTTAAAGACTGTACCTCCTAGCATTGGAGTGGTGTCCCGCATTGAACAGGTCTTTATTAAATTCACCATTTTTATAGTATTTTGATTGGTTTAGTTTGATGTCAAGATCAGTATCAGAATTTGAACTTCATTTGCGCTACATGTAAACATGTATTAACGTTTTGCCACATTTAACATAATTGCTATCTTTAATTTATTCAGATTAAATTTACAAGGACAATGCATATTGTATAAACCTATCTGTAATTTTCAGCTGTAGTCTCCTGACAGCTTGAGAAAAGATAACAGCAGTGACCAAAACTCATCATTGCTGTCCAAAGAAAACCATGTATCTCCGTTTTTGCAGATTTTTATTTGTCTACATCATTTCAACACATCAGCTGTCCTTTATGTTGTATGAAAATTTCATGATGAATGGATCAATAGAAATGCTCCAAAATGACTTGAAATAAAACCTCTTTACATTGACTTACATTAAAAGGTAAGAGTGTTTTTGCCTTCTCCTGTAAAGTTGCTATTTTGGAGATACTTGCTTTTGTTTGGACAGCGACGTCATGTAATTACAAAAAGCAGGAGTGATGCATTTAATAATAAAAGACAGTATATAAAGTAGAGCATAGTGTGAGCTGAGTGGTAAACACAGAGCTGTCTATATATTGCACCAATAAAGATACAAAGCACAGAGCTTATCTCATGCAGGCATCTAAACAAAGATAGGAGTAAAAAAAAAACTTGTAGCTGTATTGCAGTTAGATTATGCTTTACAGTATTTTATAATATACTGCAAAATATACTGTAAGAGATGCTACTGTGAAGACATCAGCAGGGATGCTGTCTAGCCAGTTTGATTGAAAAGAGAAAGGCGGAAAACTATTACAGTAGTGTGCTATTAATGTTATCAAATGTCTTCCCGACAGTAACTTATGAAATAAACTTTCTGTTGTCTTATGCTGACCTGATGCAAATGCCTCTGAAGTTGTTGGTGAAGGGTTTAAATGGCATTTTGATCTTCTGTTCTTGACTAGGTTTAACTTGGTTTGAACTCCACAGGTGGACATTTCCCCAGGGCCTGATGGGCGTTTTGGCTTTACCATTGTTGGAGACTCCCCGCTGTTGGTGGAGGACTGTCTTCCCAACTCTCCAGTTGGGCGCAGCGGTCTACGGGCGGGTGACTATGTCATGGAGGTGAATGGAATTCCAGTGAAGCAGCATGAGACGGCGGCAGCCATGATTAAAACGTCTCAGGGACGAACGCTGCGTCTGGGCGTGCTCAGAATGAACCGCTTCCAGAAGCGCACTAGCAGCAGTATGAAGGAGACCTATCAGAGCGGAGACATGATCCGGCAGGACCGCAAGTACAAGGCCCTAGAGTTCAACAAGAAGGTCAGTACTACATCCATTGTTTGGGTATTTGGGTTGGTGCCTTATAGTTCTGTTTAAGCTTTTGGAATCAAGGTGGTAGTGGCTTATTGTTTAATAACACAGTAACTCAGCAAGAGCAAAGTGCAGTATGTCTTTAAATGCAATATCATCAGCAGGTAATTGCTTAAAAAATATAAATCAGCATCATACACATGTTTAGAATTGAACAATGCTTCAAAATAATGTTTGATGATGTATTTACTGTACTCCAGAAGAGCATGTGTTTAGGCATGGCCTGGCTACTGTGCTAAAATGTCTGCATTTTATTCATGTTGCTGTTGTATTTGAAACCCCTTTATTTCCGTTTGCATTTGTAGAAATAAATGTCATATTTTTTAATGCTAATGAAAGTGGCATCGTCTTACTAACTATCCCACATTAGTTCTGTAGTATTACGCTAAATTAATCCAGCCTCCAAGAGGTGCTCTAATAAATATTCTCAGTAGTCTTGATGTGGAGAGTCTCAAATATAGCTTCTTCTTCACTCTGTGTTTCCAGGTTGAGGAGATCTTGGGAGATGAGCCTGTGGTGAAGGAGAGGCTGTTTGACCTGCTGAAACAGTATGCTTCAGAGAGGGATGTGGAGGGGCTGGCCTCCACCCTGCCTGAGATACTCATCACTGAGGAGCATCAGCAGCTGATCGACAGCATCAGGTACCAGTCAGATGGACGAATGAATGTTTTCAGCATCTCATTATAAAATACAAAAGGAGGTCATTACAGCACTTACAATATGTAAGTTTAAATCTGCGAGTAATCAGTATTAGCAAGAATTTTAATTTTTCAGGAAATATTTCTGAGGAGATCAGATGTTAGATAATTCGCTTATTTAAGGAAGGGGAAGGAAAATAAGTGGAAAAAGCGGGAGTTTTCAAAACTGGCCCTAAAAAATTATTTAAGGATATAGAGAAAATGGGACTCCTTGTACTATACAAGACCTGGTAGACCACCAAAACTGTCACCATCTGAAATCTTCCCTTAAGAAATGGGATAACCCTCAAATTAAAAAAAGAACGTTACTACATTAACAGACTACTAGCGGTGCTCCGTAGGCGACCCTGTCAGTGTGCAGTGATAGCAGAGGAGCGATAAAGTTCAGCAACCTCACTGCTGCTCTTTAGTTAAATTTATGGCATCATATGCCTTCAAAGAGGAGGGGATGTGACAGTTATTTATTATTGCTCACCCCTAATTCTTTGGCCTAAGATGTCAAAACTGCCTCACCTTTTAAGGTGGACTGGGACATTTAGCTAGCTAGCTACCGAGACATGCACACAGTATGCTACAGCATACTACTAGCGACAGCATACTACTAGCGATTTTTTTATGCTTATTATGAAGAAAAGGACCATAATACACTGATACAACATTAAACTAAAACAATAAAATGGTTATTGTAATTTTTTAACAGAGAAAATACATTTGTGGGTTTCTTGGGTTGCTTGCACAGCCATCTTACTGTTTTTTCTTTTTTTCCTCATTATCTCAGTTTGGAGTGTGCCTCTGAAAAACCTCTGTTTGGAGGGCCATGTAGCACCAACGCTTTGCCCTACCCCTCTATTTCAACAAAAATTGGGACACCCTACCCCTAAGCGTGAACGTGCAAAACGGAGGGGTAGGGCTAAGTGGTAGGGGCCAAACAGTGCTTAAAGCGTTCATCTTTGAGAGATTTTCATCTTTGAAAGAAAATCCAGCTCCACTTTTGCTTGAGATCCAAAAAAATCCACAGGTGTTTCTGTCCATCCTTCCACTGTGGGGAGACAACTCAACACCATGGGTCTGAAAGGATGTCAAGAAGCCTTTGCTGAAAAAAGGAAATAGGGGAACGTTAGACTGCTGTGATGTGGAATAAGGTTTTATGGACTGATGAGTTCATTAGGATTATTTTAGTAGAATTACTTGGATCTTATGAAGCACTTGCAATGATGAGTGGTTTCTGACTTTTGCAGAGTACTATAGAAGAAAGAGGGCATGCCACCCCCTTACACTTTACTGGTACTTACTGAAAGTAAGTGTCTGTCTCTCTCTCTCTCTCTCTCTCTGTCTCTGTTTTTCTCCCTTTCTCCCATTATGCCCAAACTCACGTCTGGTGCAACTGGCGAAACCAAGCTGTACCTACATCGAAATATGAATAACCAAAAAGACAAAAATTACGTTTTTGAACGTGAACAAAGTACTTGCCTCATATGAGGCGACAAAAGCTGTCAACAGCCTTGTCATAATCAGGCCAGTCTATAAATATTTTAGAGCATTAGGTGTTGGGCCAAATCCAATGGCAGCAGCTGCAGAAAGATTTGATGAGATAGAAGCTTGATATCCTTGCATCTCTCTCTGTGCTGGTAGGACTCCTGCTATTTGGACCCTGGGAGATGACTCTGTTTTGAGTTATTTTCCCTTTAGGAAAAGCAAATGGAAAACAAAGAGGTTTGTTTTTTTGGCAGCAGTGTCTACCATCTTGTCTAATCAGGCATTTGCTGTTGGAAGTACGGTAGCCTGAATGTAGGCAAATGTCTCTGCACTTGAGTGAAATGGCTTTATATATTTATTGTTTTGCTAATCATGTATGTGATATTACAGGCTAGGAACACAATAGTGTTATTGAGCGATCACGTTGTGCCTTTTTTATCCTGGACAATATATTTTCTGAGGCCTTCTAGAATAATGAGACTTCACTCTCACTGCAATGAGACGGAGGTTGTTTTCATTGAATTAATAGAACAGTCGTGCTCGTCAAGTGGCTACTCAGTGGGCCTTCACTAACTGTATTAGTGCAGGCTTGAGTGGCTCTATTTGACAACAAGGGTGGCCAGTGAACTTGCTCATTGGGAGGAAATCAGGCCCTTATTTTGAAGGGCATTTTAAAGCGTTTTAACCAGTATATTTGAGTGTACTGGCTTGATTTCATTTGGTTTGTTGCTGTAGTGAAAACAAGTGAAAGCTAAAATCTAAATGGCTGAGATTTCCCACTGTGTTATAGTTGCATCGCAAAACTGCATACTAGAACAATGTGCACTTATTAGTGTAGTAGGTGAAGTATAGAAGTGTATGGTAGATCAGGTAGTGAGACGCATTCAGCAGCTCCAGTGGCTGATTCACTTCGCTGTGCTACTCGATAGCTGCTCATTAAACATCTTGAAGCGAAAGTTTAAGGTATCTGTTGATCTGTTGATCTTTTAATCTTTTTCTTAGTCATTCTTATCTATTTTGCTTGTTGTTATCCATCTGCAAGGTTGTAGCTACAATAATAATAAGTGATCAGACAAGCTCTATCAGAGCACAGCCAGAGTTACAGCTTGCCTACCAACATGACAGTGTGGTCTTCTTAATGACGTAATGGAATACTATGAATATTAATACATTCAGTGAGAATTGTTTCACTGAAAGCTGCTTCTCATGCACTTCCTTTGACATTGTTGTCGAGTACATTGCTGTAATTCTGAAGCCAGATAGTCTGGATCATTTGGCACTATTTACAGAGGAAGGCTTTTCTGCAGACCGCTGCGGCTGAGGATGTGTTATACCTAGCAACGGTCCTAAAAAATGAAACACACCCAGTGTCATTGGCCTGAACAGGTCGGCGACTGGCCAGTCAACTTACCCGACATACTTTTTTACTGGGCCAGGCCATCAGGCCATAGCATATGTTGAACGCTGATATTTAATTTACTTTCAAACACCAAAGCCCTTGGGAATATCATGTTTCTTTATACTCAGCACTGAACTCAAACGTCCAAAGCAAACCCCTTTTGCACAGTCATCACTGCCCACCCCCTCTCCTGTGTCCTCTTGTTCACTAATCTGTGCAATTGTTCTCTCTTCCCTTTTGAAAAAGAATAATAGTTATACTACACAAATTTCTATGGGATTCTTATAAGAATCTTACAGTTACTGTAAATAGAAGACATTAGTATCGAAGTCTGAGGGCAAGTGTTAATAATAGAAACCAATAGCCAGATACAGTTTTTAATCAACGGGTTTTCTGCTCTTTTCAAGGTACAGGGAACACGCTGAAATTTTTGTCCATGGTAATCAACCATATGCTTTCTACAGGATAGGATAGTACAAAAGTATTTAGATTACGATACACTTTGTAAGGGTTTGTTCATTCCACGCTCCCTCTGTCTTAGGTTTTTTAGCCTAATATCTGTCCGCAGCATTTGCTCTTGAGCTCCCCCTACAGTTGCAGACTGTATTTCACTTTTACAACATTGTTGTGCATATCATGCTGTAAGCCCCACCAGAATCAGTCCTCCCTTTGCGTGCATGCATGTCATGCAGGCTTACGGACGCTACAGATTACACTTGTGATTTCTATATTCCTATGTGTAAACAACTGAAATCGCGAGCGTTATCTGTAGTGCATAGGTTGCAAACTTTCTGGGTTTATTTGGCTTGAGTTGACAAAGACTGACCAAGCTTTTTGCCTGAGATTAATTTCTTTGCATGCTGTCCTGAAATGGGACTGAGGTTAGATGACATCTGGCATTCAGAAAAACGACAAAACTCCGTGACACTGATGACACAGGTAAAAAGTTACAGCCTACATCGCAATCTTTCATAAATAACATTGGCAGGTAGTAACACTCTGCTTTCGGGTGTTCGTTGTTTCCCTGTTAGCTGTGAGACTGCCTTGCATCCTTTTATCTCTTTTAGGTCTTGTCAACAGGTGAAAGCCAGTCCAAGATTTACTCTTGACTGGTCTCTTGCTCTGTCTCTCTTTTTCTCTTCCTCACTTCCTCCGACAATGTCTTCTTCGGCATTTTGACAGCCTCTGCCTTGATGTCCTTGCTGGGAATACTAAGCTAGCTAGCTTCTTATAGCTGGCTCAAGACCCATAGTTGTTGATGCATGACTTGGTGCCGTAAAGCATTATGCAGTTCTCGCCAGAGGTTTTGTGCCAGCTCCTCCAAAGTTACATAGGGCTATAGCAGGAGTTCCAGGCCTGCAGTGGCAATGACAAAGACGCCATTCTCCGTATTATAAGTCAGTGTACAATCAAAATGATTTTAGAGCTGTTATTTTCAGGTGCAATTGTTATATAATGTTGCTTCAAATATGTTTCAGGCTGAATTTCTGTTATTTTGTAACTATAGGGAAATGGTTTTCCGTGGTAATTAATGGTGTGCAACAAACGCTGAAGACAGAGATGAGGTTGAAAACACTGGAGTACTTCATCTGTTGCTTTTTATCTTTCTCTGTATCTCCCTAGCCCTCTTCTTCCCTTCTTCTCTCCCATCATGAAATAAAATCACACATTCCCCTCCCCGCTCTTAACCAACTCTAAGCTCTTGTAGTCATTTTTTTATTTTTTTATGCTTCCAAATGTTGCTACTGGCAGCATTTGGAAGTACAGTTTCCCAGCTCATTCGCTCACTGCCTCTGCTTACCCTTACTGTACTGTGTGGAGTAACTCGGAGGGGGTGTGTTCTATGCTTCCTGCATCAAGCTGTGAAGTTTCAGTGTCTGGGATTACGGCAGGCTATTCTGAGTGATGAATTGCTGTAGGTGAGTGATGCTGTACTGGGTTCATTGCTGCTGGAAGGTTGTGTATTGTGTAAAGTGGTGCTTTGCTGTGATGTCTAGTTTGTTATTTGGGTCAGGATTGCTGATGATTTGTTGCCAAAGATACTTATAATGTCGATATACAGAACTGAGCTGCAGTCAGTTTTGTGTTTTTTGATATTGCTGTGCTTTTTTTTTCTGTCTCACTGGCAACCTCACATCTTTGAGATACACCATCTGGAGAGTGAGTAGAGGCATTTAATTGGCCATTATCTGTAGAGATGGCACTGATCCGATTCTCTGTACTGGTATCGGACCAATGCCAGCAGAAAATTTAGGATCACTTATTGGAGGAAACAGAGTAAAAAAAATTCCAGCTCTGTAACACATCTAGCACATCTGAAATATCACAAAATTGCTGGTAGTGCAACATAATGTAAAGCGAACTAGGTCGCATAATAGTCCGCATGTAGCCTAATGTTAACATAAGAACAATGAGCAGCAAGCAAAGGATTATACTTAAATTACAGTTGTGGGAAAAAAGACTTTGTAATGTTGTTGACTATGTATTTCTTTTTTGTAGGGTAGTAGAGTGGTTGAGCAGTTTGGGCATGATTCGGTTGGGTGGGTAGGTGGTCATGTTATATATGTTTTTTTGTGCTTATTTCCAGTTGTTATCACAGGAAGACTTTTTTGCATACTTGGTGCCTCACATTTCATGAGCCATGTGAGGCGGACTTGTGTGTGAAGGATTCAAGGCTGTCTGAGTTGAATAAATTCAAAGTGCCCGCAACCATTTTATTTTTACTGACCAGTCAAATTAAATGTAAGGTGGGCCTTAGTGACAGTTGTAATGGAGGAGACGTTTACTGTTGTAATCACTGAATATTTAATTTTTTATTTTTTTACTTTAGCTTGTTTTTTTTTTTGCCAACAGCAATGTACGTGCTAGTTATTAGCTAATCACCTTGTAAAAGAGCAGATGCCAGAGCTTTCTGTCTAGGCATTGAAACAGTAACTAGCTTGCATAGCTGATTGACAGTTATGATGCTGTTGTTGCAGTGTGCCTCATGTTTTTCAGACTTCAGAAAAAACACGAGGTCAACCCTTGCTTAGATGATCAAAAATGAAAAAACGGTAATGGTAACACATAACAGAACTAATGTTAATGTTAACAGATAACCAGGTCTGTTGATTGTTCTGCATTTATGAGAATGAGGGAGAACTGCTTAGCTAACTAATCCAGACTGAGGCTTGGTATTCTGAATAACTCAATTTTGTAGTTAAGTGCGCAAACACAAAAAACAGTCATCAGTTATTTAATATTTAAAATGAACAGTCTGACAGACACATGCATACAACTTTCTTTTGCTTCTCTTTACAGCCCCAGTCGAACAATCCAAAGACATCCTTTCAAGCAAGCCTAACTATTCAAATAATACTACTACAAAGTGCACCTGTTTTTGCAACTTTATTACTTGTAACTTGTAGTTGTCTGCAGTCATCAGGGCCATTTAATAAGTTTTTAAAGTGGAAGGGAAATTCTTCAAAATATCTACATAATTAAATCGTTCAGCAAAGTCATTCAGAGTGGTGTGATGTGAAATGGTTAATTGTAGAGAAATTTACTGAATTTCTTTACAGAGGTGGTGATGGGAACGGAGGGGTTATTATGTCTAAAACACAAATATAGCCATCTTATTTACTATCCAGAACAGCCAGTAAACCCCACATGTGCCTTCTGTGTGTTTATATGTAATGTTGATAATGGTAAAGTAGTGGAAAATCAAAAAAAAAGTTTTCTTTGGGCACTTATTTGCATATAAACAGTTTTAAAAATGATGATATTGTAGGCCAAAACCTTGCTGCAAAAGTGTCAAAAAACAATGTCTCAAGCATCAACCAGAGTATTCTAAACTATTTCATGTAAAATTTTTCTGTGAGCGAGTTTTTAGAGGCTTCAGAAGTTCTATCAGCACCACTGGGAATGATTCTCAATGAGTGTCCCTAAAACCAAGCATTAGACTTCAAACCACCCTGAATGACTTTTTTTAACGTACAAACCGTTCAATTATGCACGGATTTTGGAAAAAAAAAAAACATTGAAAGTGCCCTTTAAGCCTCATACTGTATTGCAGATTTTGTTTAGGCATGCTTTGACTGGTGACCACAAAGCCTACTGTGGAGAAAGTGTGCTCTGCTGGCAGGGCCGGAACTGAATAGATCACTTTTTGAATTCATTCTAACTGGCTTAGGAATGTTATGTTGGGATAGAAACACAGAAACAGAAACAGAAATATTCTATTGTTTCTGCTCAGAGTGAGATTTTTTTATTTCCATTTCTGAGTCCTGATCATCACTAATTATTAGACTTTGCTTAGCACTGCTTTCAGCTTTTTCTGCCATTTAACTGACTGTTCTGTACCACTGTGCTTGGAGCTAAATCTAGTTTAAAAATGTACAGACTGTGATGGCTGTATTTATTGTAGGACCCTTTTCAAAGCTTTTAAAACACCATTGAATGGTCTGTAGTGGACATGCTGAGCAGACGCAATTATGAATCAAGAGAGTGTTTATAGCTTTTAAATGCATAGGGAAGCAATTAAACGCAGCTTGATTGTGAAACAAGGGCCATTGTAACAATAGATTTATTGAGATGCAGTGTAATATGGAGATGTCATCAGAATATAGTCCTTGTCAACATTGATAATGGATTTGTTTGTTAAGTTCTTATCTAAATTAGTTAGCCACTGACTGACATTTGAGAGAAAAGGGGTAGGAGCTTCAAAGTACGCAGAGAGATGGACCACTTGCAGCCTACTTTCTGGTTTCTTGTGCATTATGAAGCATCTAAGGCCAGGCAGTAACTAGCAGAACTGCTCACCACATTAAGCCTTGATTAAAGTCAGCTTGTACTTCTGTGAACACAGTGCTTATCACACAGCACATGCCCCATCAGTTCCTCATGCTCACTGTAGAACAAGCCGTTCTAATGGGTGCTTTTAGTTACAGCATGAAATAGTTACCAGAATTGAGCAACCATTTCCTTTTCATCTCTCACTTTTGTGTTGGGCTACAGTGCAATGCGGGATGGAGCTGCCAGTTACAGCTGTCGATGATTGCATTTGATTTAAATACGCTTGCATATTAAATGCACTTCCTTTTCTTCTCCAAATTCATTGCTGGATTTGTTCATGGTAATTGGGAAATTATAACTGCTTTCAGCTCAACAGCATCCGCCTTTCCAATCTCAGAATCCCTTCTTCCAAGTGGAAAAAAGACGCTTTATCCACCACATGTGCACCAAATGCATGACGACAGACACACTATATAAAACTCTCTGTAATGTTTATAAGGTTGAATTATGAGGTTGAATAACCACACAAATTTTTTTTTAGAGGGTTACAGTCATGTTTGATGTGTCAGATGGTGCTGCATCATGCCAGAGATTAGAAAAAAAGTGTTTTTTTTTT
>JAILXH010153703.1:1664-14739 GCA_023558415.1 Piaractus mesopotamicus
CTTTACTAAAGAACCATCTTTCTCTAATGAGAAGTGATTGAAAAAGGACACAAAAGATGACGATGGGGACCATGCAGTATGTCGGAGAACATAAAGTTTATGATAATGGAAAAAAAGGAAGATAAAGGCCACGTTCAGAGAAAGAGGGACAGAGACGAAGGACTGATGTCTTTGTGAGGAAGACTCAGATGAAGACGGCTGTGGAGAAGAATGCATATTGAGAAGGCATGGTAGGCAAAGCAGGAGAAATGAAGGATGTGAAAGGACTTTTGCGATAACTAATTGTGTGTTGAGGCTGAGCAGGAGCATGTGTGTGCCTTCATTGGCGGAATTTAGAGAGATTTAAAGAAAATTTATATATAATTTGTGAATGCGTCTTCATTGTCCCAGCACATGAGCGCTAATCTGCCGTGTGAATGGAGTCTTTGAATTCTGGTGAGTAATGTGTGTGTGTGTGTGCGTGTGCATGTCTGCATGTTTTTTCTTATCTTCTTCTTCTCGTCGTGGCCTCCTGTTAATGTCTCTGCTTCAGACACTGTTCCAGCAATTCGTTGGAAGCCTTGACAGTGTGCCTGGGTAGAAAAAGCAAGTAAGGCCTTGAAAGTTTTTGATAATGCAGAATTTTCCAGAAGCAATTTGTGCACAACATGGAATGGTTATAAAAGGTTCCTCAAAGTCGTTGGTTTTTTTCTCTGTTGGCATTAGATTTTAAAGATGGATTTGGTGTCAGATATCATCCATTAGAAGTAATGAATCTGATGGAATACTAATTTCACAAATCGGTTAAGGGTCCAAATATTAAAATTCAGTTCTCAGTAAGTTTAGTGGTGTTGTCTGCATCTGTGCTATAAAGCATTTTCCTCTGCGCTTATGTCACTTTTGTATGTCACACAAGTTCTTTTGTTTCACTCAGAGTTTAATGGACATCACTTAGAATATTCCAGTACTGCACCATTTCACTGTGTGGAAAGACTTATTGTTCAAATCATCGTAGATAGATAGACAGACAGACAGTGTGATAGTTTGATGAACAGACAGACAGACAAAGAGCGATAGACAGATAGACAGACAGCGATAGACAGACAAAGAGAGAGAGTGATAGATAGACAGACAGACATAGAGAGAGAGAGCGATAGATAGAGAGAGAGTGATAGATATAGACAGACAGACAGACAGACAGACAAAGAGAGAGAGAGCGATAGACAGACAGAGAGAGAGCGATAGATATAGACAGACAGACAAAGAGAGAGCGATAGATAGACAGACAGAGAGAGAGCGATAGATATAGATAGACAGACAGACAGACAAAGAGAGAGAGTGACAGATACATAGACAAATAGACAGAGAGAGAGCGATAAGCAGATAGACAGACAGAAAAAGAGAGAGAGCGATAGATAGAGAGCGACAGACAGGCAAAGAGAGAGAGAGAGCGATAGACAGACAGGCAAAGAGAGAGAGAGCGATAGATATAGACAGACAGACAAAGAGAGAGTGACAGATAGACACAAAGAGAGAGAGTAATAGATAGATAGACAGACAGAGAGATAGCAAAAGGCAGATACAGACAGACAGACAGAGAGAGAGCGATATATAGATAGACAGACAAAGAGGGAGAGAGTGATAGATAGATAGACAGACAGACAGACAGACAAAGAGAGAGTTTATCAAGTATTTGTTAATACTTAGTGACTGATTAAGTACTGGTAATTAGTAATTGAGTACAATGTTAACTCAGTTTAGTTTTTTATAAGTTCATAGCTTATTTACTTATTAACGGTAAACTAACTGCTGCTTATTACACTGATAGTGAGCTTAGTGTATTATCTCATATGAACAGTAACAAGTGCTTTTGAGTCAATTCTGCTTAATTATCTATTAATTAATTTACTGATTTATTGCGACACTTCCATTGTACGGTCCTGTATAGATTGCAATATTTGTTCATAAAACATACATAACAGCCAAATTTTTGAGAGTTAATAAGTATGATACGTAAAATCTCGTCTCATCTTCATTACCTGTTTAGGCTGAAAACACGGGCTGCCTATTGAAAGATGCATGTAGACAGTTGCACTTATAAGCACAATGAAATATTGACAGCATCTGTCATATTTGTCATCTTATTTTCTCAAATTTGAAGGTGCCAAAAGTAGAGCAGTGCCAAAGAAACCCACTCTTGGATCTGTAAAGACCCTTTTTTTTCACATTTGCACATCTCTATTGGATGAGATGTGCAAGTGTGAGGGGCTCATTTTAGTTTGATAAAAACTGAGTTGTTCTTGATTCCTGTTTGGTTTAGTGTGTAGGATAATTTAGAACAGAGGTTCTCAAACTGTGGTACACACCCCCCGCAGGGGTGCGCCGAATGACGCTGGAGGTACGTAAAAAAAATCTGACGTTTATTATTTACGCTTCATTCCATTAGCCGACCACAATTAGCCCAGTACAAACGAGACATCCTTACTGAAACTGCTACAAGCGGATCTCTGAATGCTGAGTTTATCTAAAGCCAATGCCAGATTTCTTATTAGCATTGCACTCTGGCATACATGCTTGAGTGATGAATGAGTGGGATATTTAGAACATCCAGCACATGACAGACGTGCTCTTTATTAATAGTTATTTGTGTAAAAGACTGTTTTGGAGAATCTCCTTCTGCGTGTTATACCTTTTGGAGAAACTGATTTACAGTTCGGAAGCCCTTTTCACAAGAACCTGGCGTAATTAAACACTGAGTAAAACAAATTCCATACAGAAACACTGGCTTTCGTGTCTCTTTAGCTCACCAGGAAAGGTATACCACTTGATTTGCCTTGATTGAAGCAGTTTAACCTTAACAGTGAGGACTTTCAGCAAAAAAAAAAAAAAAAAAAAGCAGAAATGTGAAATTCTTTAGTTTATCGTTCGCTGTTGTTGGAGTGAATTAAGTATCATTTATTGACCGTTTAACAAGCCATGGGCTTAGAACACTGCAATATTTATTCAACTTTATGCAGAATATCTGGTCTTAAGTGTTATCGCATAATCAACATTTTTGGTAATATAAGGGGACTGATTTTATAAGGCCATATTCCCATACACTGTATGGGCAAAAGTATTGGGACACATACAAATTACACCCAAAGGGGCTTTTTTGACATCCCATTTTAAATCCATAGGCATTAACATGGAGTTGGTCCCCCTTTGCAGCTGTAACAGCTTTCACTCTTCTGGGAAACTTTCTACAAGATTTGGGAGTGTCTGTGGGAATTTTTGCTCATTCATCCAGAAGAGCATTTGTGAGGTCAGACACTGATGTTTGACGAGGGGCCTGGCTCGCAATCTTTGTTCTAGTTTATCCCAAAGGTGTTTGATGGGGTTGAGGTCAGGGCTCTGTGAGGGCAAGTTCTTCCACACTAAACTCACCCAGCCATGTCTCTATGGACCTTGCTTTGTGCACTGGGGCTCAGTCATACTGGAACAGAAAAGGGCCTCCACCAAACTGTTCCCACAAAGTTGGAAGCGAACAATTGCCCAAAATGTCTTAATGTGCTGAAGCATTAAGATTTCCCTTCACTGGAACTAAGGGGTCTGAAAAAACAACCCCATAACATTATCCCTCCTTAACCAAACGTTACAGCTGGCACTATGCAGTCAGGCAGGTAGTGTTCTTCTAGCATTTGCCAAACCCAGACTCGTCCATCAGACTGTCAGATACAGAAGCGTGATTCATCACTCCACAGAATACGTCTCACTGCTCCAGAGTCACCTGGCGGCGTGCTTTACACCAGTTTCCGTGGTCTGCTGCTTTGTGGCTGAACTGATGCTTCTATTTCCAGTGTTTGTCTATCGAGACTGCAAGGCTATGTGCTTAATTTTATACACCTGTTTGCAGTGGGTGTGGCTGAAACTCCTGAACTCAGTAATTAGGAGGGGTGTCCCAATACTTTTGTCTATATAGTGTATGTATCGTGGCAATATGCGCACGTGCCTATATAAGGAGCAAGAGGAGGAAGTTTAATGTCTGAAGCGATACGGGACTGTAAAAAGTTTGGGAACCACTGATATAGAATAAACATTAGTTAGTAATGTATGTATCTCTCATGTCCTCTTTACATGAGAAAACACAAAAAGTAGAGAGAATTAAGATATCAGTAACTAGTTCAGTCTAAATAATACAATTCAAACAGCTTTCCTAATAAAGAAGGTGCAAATTAAAGGCATTCTCACATTTTTATGCATTACCTACGTTTCACAAAATATATATTAGGTAAGCATTCTGAATGTGTGATGTGCATTATACAGTAATAAACAGCAACAATTTTATATGCACTCCCCTGTTCTCATAATGATTTTAGAGAAAATTTGGTTGTTTTGTTCTGTGAATGGATTTGAATGCATTCATAAACATATCATGTTGTCACGTTATGTGATTTGCATTCATTATTAATATGCTTGCTACTCATTAAATAATATATTTAATGAATCTTTCAAAATGGTTATGTAACTGTAATGAAGTTATACAGTGTTTGTGAATGTCAGTGAATGTTCTGTGTCAGTGAGTATGACATAAATGCTTCATGTACGTGTAGTTACTGTACTGTATTGCACTAATTTAGTGACTTGCATAAGATTTTGCACTTTCCAGTGCTGTAATACTGGTGATTTTAGAAAAACAGGTCAGAGACCCATGGGTTCATTAAAGGTAGATGAAAAGTTCCTTTGTGTGCGCTTGTGATGTCATTAGCCTCTGGGCTGCTGGTGGAAAAGCTTTATAGTTAGAGGAACGGGCAGCTTAGGACAGAATTATCATTCATTAAAGTGGTGAAGTGGTAATCATGCTGCTCACACACTCACACACACTTTGCAGACCTCCCTGAAAAAACGAGTCATGTACTTTAGTATCGTACTGCTCAACACTGAGATGATACTATGACAAAAATGAAAAACTCCCTAGGCCTCATTCACCGACCACTCTTAAGATAAAATTTCTTCTTAAAACCCTCAAAGATTCTGACCTTCCAATGTTTTCTTATTTGGGATTAGTTCTTAGGTAAGAACAGAATCTACACAGACTCAAGAGCAGGTGTGAACAATTCCGCAGTTCATTCTGCACATCATATATCTGACGTAGACTTTTCCTTAGGACCTTTCTCAAGAATACATTCAAGATAAATCGAATGTCTGTCCAGATCACAGTTCTGGTGATACTTGCAGTTACAGCATTTGCTGAAGAGACTTTTTGGTCAAGGTCCACAACAGGCAGGACGGTCATCTGAGATATTAAATATTTATGGTTAAGGTCATGAAGTATCCCTTTATCTGATCCACTGTGTACTGCATATCTTATACTAATAGTCAAACTGCTTTGTGACAACAGCTGTTGTAAAAAGCGCTATATAAATAAACTTTGACTCGACTCGACTGGACTTGACCACTTGTATGTAGCTAAAATGACAATAAATCCTCTTGAACTTGAACTATTATTCTCACCGCTTAAGATAATCTGGCAACAGGGCTTAAACAGCTTAAGGTGGACTGGACAATGGATTTAAACTTGCCGCTAAAGGACCAATAATGAATTAGGAGTTTTAGGAATAATACCAGAATGTGCAGGGATCTCAGAGTTAGACTTGTCCAGTTTAAGATCCTGTATCGATGCTGCTGCACACCTCGTAGATTATACAAGAGTGGTCTTATAAAGTCAACAGAGCATTGGTGGCGTCATGATGGAGAAGGTAGCTTACTACATGCCCTCTGGTCCTGTCCTAAGGTTCAATAATGCATTTATCTCCATTTTTTTTGCAATTTTTAGCTTTCTGCGTAAATTGAGCTCAGCAGCTGTCCTTTACATTGTGTGAAAATTGCATGATGATTGGACGTAGAGGTCTGCACAGGACTGTTTTTCAGTCCTGCTCCTGCAAAATTTCATCCCACTCTCGCAGAAAATCGGAATCATTTGTCCCGGTCCAGCCCGCCCAGTTCTGTCAAGGCGAACTGATACAGTCTGTTCTCAAACACATTATTCTCTGCTGAAATAACACGGCAGTCATGGTCATCAGCTCACTGTGAAATAACATCACCAAATGCCGTTTATTCCCTGTAAACACAAAGCAGGAATTAAACCACAGAGCAGCTATTTTTGGTGTTTTGCTGGGCAGCTGTGGCCATTGAACTGAAGGCTCCGCCGTCTCTGTGAGCTGTGAGAATCTGCGTGTTGTTCTTGTGATCGGCTGCTTCACAGCACTTTAGTATGACTTCAGTCATTTTACCTGTTTTACTGTTATAATTTTATATTCTTTATATATGATTTAGTGATCGTTCTACTTTATTTAGGCTGTTCATTAATTTGTGGGATTTCTGTTCACGCGTGCTTCGTCCCACTGGTTACCCGTCTGCTCCCGTGCACAACAGTGAGAATGGGAATGTGCAGGCGTGCAGACCTCTAATTGGGTGAATAGAAATGCTCCAAAATTGCTTTGAATAAAATCTCTTTCCATTAACCTTCATTGAACGTTAAGGAGGTTTTCGCCCTCTCCTGTAGAGGTACTATTTTGGAGATACTTGTCTATATGCAGACTTGAACCTGTTGGTAAAGTGTGTAGATACCTTATAAATTTAATTCATTTTATGACTGTGTAAATGGAGCCCAGCTGATTTAAATATTTTGTAGCCGATACTCTCCCATTTAATTTAGTCGTATCCAGTTCCACCCACTAGTAAGGATTCCCCCAGTCCCACGATACATCCAGCACTACGATGGCAAAGGCTAGCACAGGCTTCCCCTGAGACCTGTAAAGCGCCACCGCATCTTTTCTAACTGCCACTCATGCAACGTCATTGGACAACTGAATGCGCTCGTAGGAAAGCGCCAGCTGGCAGTTTTGTTATGTCAGCTAACAGCCACCTGCACTGACTAGCAACGCCGGGGGGGGAGAGACGGGGGGGCATCCTATCCACCCCGAGAGCGAAGCCAGTTATGCTCTCCTGGACTCCTGGTCAAAGACAGCTGTAGCCGATACCAATTTTAAGGAGCTAAAAATTCATAAAACCGAAGTGGAGTCTTATCTCCCAGATTTTGATTTTAGAGGGAGCCTTGTTACAGGTTGGGGTGCCAGCTAGGAGGCATTAAGGTCCAGGGACATTGCTCTAGTGAGTATGATGAACAACAACTTCATTCATTAATCATTAATCTCATCTGGAGTCAGCAGTGTTCTCTTAGCTTACCACTCACTAGCTAGGTAAGTAGCCCAGCGCAGTATGTCTATCAAAGTTTTGATAACTGATTAAAAGTGGGGTGAAGTTAGACCTGTTCAAATTTCAGCTGCATTATTAAGCAGTACAGCAGTACAGTTTATTCATTTCTTATATATATATATATATTGTTTTTTTTTTAAACCCACCAAAATTGTGACAAACTAGCTCAGTTACCCACCAAACTATCCACCAAAGCGCCCTTTCCTCCACCCAGTCCAACCAAAATCTGTCCAGTTTGGCAGGAAAGCACCCAATCTGGCGACACTAACTGTGTAGCAGTGCTGTGTGTGTCTGCTTTATTCCACTCTGTACTTTGACTTATGCCGTTGGGAAAGCACTGTTGTTCATCTGCATGCATGGAGCGCTGGTTTTACATTAGTTAATGAGAAAGCATTGATGGTGTTTCTTTAAATATTATGGTTTTAAAAATTAAATATTATGTTTTTAAGAATAATTTGTGTGATAATCATCAGCTAAAATATCATGATCCTGACAGTCAGGTTATGTAAGTGTTATTGCATTTAAAAACTACAGCAAAACATCAATAACTGCTACACGTCTGCGCGGTAGATGCTGTTTAAATGCCGTCAGATTCGTGGACCTTTTTCGTCTCTTTTTCTGAGCTTAATGGTGGGGGGTAAACACTCTTTTGTTCAAGCACTTTATCCATTTTGTGTGATGCTTGTCACCCATAGCAACCATATCACAGGTCTGTCTCTCTTTTCTTCGTCTAATTTGTCTTACCCTTTGTTTCTCTGTTTTTTTTTTTTTTTTTTAAATTCTGATCAGAGAATGCCAGTGGAATATCACTCTTGGCACTGTCTTCTCTTTTTTTCCAACCGTTTGTTCCTTGGGTCTTTTGTGCTTAATGAAACACAAGCCTGCTGTGTGAATCAATGGACAAAATGTCACACACTTGACTTTTTTGAGTTCTGATGGTTTGCTAGGCTTTTGCTGTGCACTGACGCTGTTTCACATCACTGACAGCAGTGGGCTGAGATATGAGTGCCGTTTCTGTGTTGATGGCAGGTAATATAGGGCACAAGAGCAGTAATCTGCACAGATTTAGTGACATTTTTATTGTGACTCATAGAGCAAGTGACTTCAGAGGTTGCACAAATATATTCTGAATAAGTGCTCTGACTGTGTGTATGTGTGTGTGTGTGTGTGTGTGTGCGCGCGCATGCAATCTTAGATTCGCCGCTTCAGAGACTCAAAGAGAAACACTGCAGAGGAAGATGAAGAAGTCAAAGAGGTTAGTTAAACACACACACACACACACACACGTATATGTATGCATGTATAGATACACACACCAATGAGCCGAAACATTAACCACTCACAGGTTAAGCTTAAAACATTAATTATCTCGTAACAGCGGTTCATGTCCAGGTCCAGGATGTATTAGATGGTAAGTGAGCGCTCCCGTATGCACCCTGCTGCGTACTGGGCTGTGTAGCCGAAGAGTGCCCATGCTAACCCCCCCGCTATCAAATGTGTGGAAAACACAGTACACAGGTGTCGCAGCTGGACCATGAAGCAATGGAAAAAGGCTGTCTGGTCAGAAGAGTCCCATTTTCTGTGGGAAGAAGACCAGCCAGTGGAGGGAGTGTAATGCTGTGTGCAATATTCTGCTGGGAAATCCTGGTTCCATGCATTCATGTGGCCACCTGTGTGCCGCCTACCTAAACATTGTTGCAGACGAGGTACAGCCCTTCGTGACAATGATATTCCCCTAAGGCAGTGACTTCATTCAGCAGGGTAATGTAGCCCTCCTCACTGCACAGATTGTTCTGGAATGTTTTGAGGAACATAACAAAGAATACAGTTTGCCCATTAGAGGTCTTGTAGAGTCCACGGCGAGATCCTTGGTGCATCTAAACTGTTTTGGTGGCACGCAGAGGACCAACAGCATATTAGGCAGGTGGTCATTAGGCAGAGTAGCTGTCAGGAAGCCATTGGCTGTTACTGGAAAAAGCAAATAGACAAAAAAAAAGAAGAAATTCAAATTAAAAAACGCTGTTGTTTTTCTCAGAATAATGAACTTTGCAGCCTGGGAGTCCACAGAGTCTAGACCTCAACATAATTGAGTGTGCTTGGGATGACTTGGATCATGAGTAGCAGAAAACACAGAAGATTTCTAAGGCTGAATTTCGAGGTCTGGAAAAATATCCCTGCAAATTTTTTTTTTTTTGAAAACAGACAGCAAGTTTCCCCAAAAAGAATGAAAGATGTAATAAAAGCAAAAGAAAGACACAGTAAATACAGAAAGATCTGATATTATATTTAGTTGTTGAACTTATTTTTGTGTAATTTTGTGTTTAATATTTGTTCAGATGGCCATTTTGAATATAGATTTAATAAATGAAGGGTGGTATCTGACTATTGCACAGTATTGTGTACAAGCACGTATGTATATATAATATCCCCCATATACATTATATATATTTTGAAAAGCAAATATATTAGCACAATGAGATGAAAGGGTTATTTTTGTTATATATTTATAAAATCTGTTTTGAGCATAGGACTTAGCATAAAATGTCTGCTTTTATTCATGCAGAATAAACAATACAGGAAAGTGTGTTTACTTCTCCAATTGGGACGAAGTAAAATTTAAGCAGAATTCAGTTTGAAGTTAATAAAAGGTGACTTTACACTCAAGTCTATGACATGTTGACATCACCAGACCCTTACGAAAACTTCATTTAGAGTTCCCTGCCAAGCCTTTATGGCAACCGCTTTCGGGTGGCACTTGTTTTAGGGGTTACCTGACTTTAGTTCCTCTTTAGCAGGTGAAATGCAAAAAAAGTCTACAACTTCCCATCCTTTCTTTCTGATGGCTGTGTTTACAGTATGCTTTAGGTCTTTGTCTTGCTACATTATGAGCTTCTGGCCAATGAGTTTGGAGTCATTTGCTTGGAAGCAAACAAAATGTCATAAGACACAGATGAAGTGGTGTGGTTTGCAGTCCATCTCTTTCTCCAAGCTTTCTCTTCCATCACTTTCATAAAGATGAATCTGTAGCTCATCTGTCTGTAAAATTCTTCAGGCTCATCTGTATACTGTGAGCTCCAGCCTGGTCTCTCTGTTCTTGGTGATGAGAGATTCCCATCCAAAGTTTCTCTTTTGCAGATGCTGAATGCGGCCGCTGTTTCTTTGGATTTGATTTTTATGGTTTTTTTGGGGGGGGGTTTTCTCCCCACAGCTGTGTTCCTGTCATCAGCTGTTGCGGTCTTCCTGTGACAGCCTGATTATCGGAAATTGCTTGTAACTCTTTCTTTCTTTTTTGTGACTTTCTTCCTTTCAGGAGTGCCCAGCTTTTTCTGCAGTGGTTCTGATTAGTATTTGCAGGAAACTAATGTTAATAAATGCTTGCTTTTCCATCCTACACTGTTAGAAATAAAGGTTCTTGCAGGTACATTTTTCATTCATCAAGGTACAAACAATGTAAATGTACTCTCAAAGATACAACAGTGGTTTTAAGATCCAATAAATGTGTTTTTCCAGGTAAAGAGTAGAAATTTCTACCTTTTCATAACCGACTGTTTTAAAACAGAACAGTAAAATAAAAAGCCTGGAGACGAGACGGGGTGTGTGGAGTCAGTACAGCTTGGAAAATATAATTTCAAAGGATTATGGTACAGTTATGTTCCCTGAATAAAGGTACTGAGATGTACCTTTGAGGGTCCCACCCCAGTGACAAGAGGGTTACTGCCCCAGTGACAGTTTACTATCTTTATTTCTGTAGTAAATTCTCATCTCATCAGGATTTCATCAGATTTTGTGCCTTTTACCTCAAAGCAATGAAACCCCTAATGCAAACTCCAATTACTTCATCCAGATCTACGTATTCGCAGCAGTTTAATGTGGGGGTACAAGGTCAGAGCCATTTAGTTTTTTTCTCTAGTTTTACTATGAAGGCAGTACAAAAACAAATTTGTGCTTCTCCTCATACACAACACTGAGCGCTATATGTTTTGTTTAGGCTATTAGTCGGGCAAAAGCTCACAGGGACCGAGGCGATTCTGTCAGAGACGCTGATGCTTACCTGTCGGATGAGCCAGCTGACATCACTATGGAGTCAGATGAAGATTCAGCCCCTGCGCCGTCAGCTCGAGGAAGAGGCAGAGGGGCTAGAGGCAGAGGGGGAAGAGGCCAAAGCACTACAACAAGAGGAAGAGCAAGAGGTACACACACTCACACTGCCTGTCAAAAGTTTGGGGACATCTAGCCTTTTGAAATGTTTTGATACACATAAACATTTTCTTTGTCAATTTGCAGTAACAAAACATTTTAAAGACAAATCATGTGTAAATATTTGGGCAAGTACAGGTTTAGCTTGGGAATAGTGCTAAAGCCCACACAACTCAAACCTTTTAGGTGCTTAACCTCTTATTCTCCAGGGTATATTTTGGTTTTTCCATCTGAATTTACATGACCAAATCGTAAGGCAAATTATTCAGTAACTGCATGAAATAAATGTCATTTTTTAATTTTATTTATTTATTTTTTGTAAA
The DNA here is from genome assembly GCA_023558415.1 of Piaractus mesopotamicus. Lineage (NCBI taxonomy): Eukaryota > Metazoa > Chordata > Actinopteri > Characiformes > Serrasalmidae > Piaractus > Piaractus mesopotamicus. The sequence goes on from JAILXH010153703.1 coordinate 13,421, forward strand.
ACCTCCCTAGAAAATGTGTTTTTATGATCATACACATATCGCTATATGCTTACAATTTACTGCTGAAAGCCAAAAATCTTAGACGCTCTTTCTGTTATTTTATAAAAATAATTTTTACAGCGTATATCCCTGGAGAGACACCGTCTGTTTATAGTTTATAGCCCAGATTTGTGGAAAAATGGATCGACTTTCAGTAGACAAAAAAAAAATTGTGAGTTCAGCAGATGACTGACACACAGATCCACCATTTACACCCAGGCAGACGGTGTGTTTCTCAGCTTGCCTTTAATCTTATTATTATTGCATACAAGAAGCTGTTTGTTATGGTGGGCTCTTGTTCTGAGCGACTGAAACCTTTTTCTTAAGGTAATTTATCAACGTTTCGTCACCCTGTTGGCAGTTTGACAGCTTGACCTTTAAAATCTGAGGTGCACGCCTTGGGGGAGTATTTATGATATTTGATAGTTTTGTTGTTATTTTGTTTGGCCAGATTTAACAAAGAATCTGATTGAGTGTGTGTGTCCTGCTGTGAGCAGCGCCGAGTCAGACAGATCTGATTGAAGGAAACTGAAGAAATCAAGGAAGATTAATCCAGTGAGAGCAGATGATGGAAGGGATGTTGGGTAGTTCCACCCCTGTGGAATTATAATGAATCATTAAAAGCCTCAATTTGAGAGTGAATGAGAAAGAAAAGCCCTTAATAAGGACCTAAATGACCACTAAAGTAGAGCAGTGGCCACACATACGTCTGAGCATCTGAAGTGAGGGCTGTAATCATCACTGTAATGCTCTTCATCAGTCGTATCCTCTCGGTTCATCATCCTCACTACTACTCATCAGTGCAGCATTGTCTTAATTGGCTCATAACCCTGGATGTGAGTCACGTACGATCTTGCAATGGACATGTTTGAAATGTTTGAATCGTATTTCTGCACTGTATTATCACAAAGATATTAATAAAAACACAGAGAAACATCTAATTTGATGCGTTGGCGCATTCATCGACCCCAGAGGTTAAAATCAAGCACATCAGGGCTTGATTTTTTTTTTAAGTGAATTTGTCTGTAACTCTCCAGGCCTGGAAATAGAGCACACAGCGAACCAGTGTACAAACATTAACAAAACGATTGGTGTCTTACTGGGGATAATTACAGTCACAGTGTGATTTTAAATGAAAAGGAACAGAAAAGAAAAAAAAAACAACTATTTTCCATCATCACCAATTAGCTCTTCCTGAGAGTGTGAGGAAGAAACACTGAGAGGAACCTAAACTCAAAAGGAAAAGCTCCTAAAGACCTTTGCTTTTTTTTTTTTTTTTT
>JAILXH010153751.1:3540-14263 GCA_023558415.1 Piaractus mesopotamicus
GCTGCAGCTCTAATGTGCAGCGTAGCTACATGTCTTCAGTGTTTAATCCAAGTCTAACTCACAATGTGCACGTCTGCGCTTTACGCTTCTTGCTGAGATTTGTCTTTCTGATACAAAGTGATGAAGTGAAAAGGGAGGGTTGGCTGGCCTGAAACATCGAAACCTAGAAAAACCTTTTGTTCGTTCTTTATTCTCTTTCAGCTCAACTCTCAGATGTGAACGAGGGTAAAATCTGAGTCAGTGTCACAACACCTTATCAGCTTATACATCCTGCACCTGCGTTACACATTATCTGAAAACTGCTCTCGGGGAGGTGTCCCTGTGATGTTTCAGGTGAAGCACTGAGTTTCACAGCACTCTTATCAGATAGATATTCATTGGATTGTGAAAAACATATCCAGTGTTTGTACAGTGTACAGTACTGTGCAAAAATCAGACAGCACCATTCATTCATTTTTTTTCCAAAAGTAGTAGGTAATATGTAGTGGGTAACACCTCCTTCTTTTACACTGTAGACTGGGGTTCAATCCCCCATCTGGGTCAGCACCCTACGCTATACCAGTAAGAGTCCTTGGGCAAGACTCCTAACACTACCTTCGCCGACCTGTGTAAAATGATCAAATTGTAAGCTGTTCTGGATAAGAGTGCCTGCCAAATACCATAAACGTAAAAGTGCAAGACCTGGTTTCTCAAGTGAAATGCGCCCTTTGGTGGTCTCTGGGCCAATACTGAGGGGAGCTAATGGGTCTGAACAATATGAAGACAAGCCCTGCGACAATTTTTGCCCCTTGCCTCTACACACAAAATACACTCAAGTGACGACTGAGGTTGGTCAAATACACAGAGTATCTAAAGATCTCTATTTTCTGATTGCTCGACCCCCACCACACCCAAAAACCAAAACAGGACCTTTCAGTTCACTGCTGCAAGCATGACACATTTCAAGTAAGTTCACCAATAATTTGTGGCACGCTGCCAGCAATAAAATCAATTGTGAATCATGAACTTCCCACCGCTCATCCAACATAAGCCAATGCCTTTGCACGACATCTTTTCAGGTGTCAGGCATCAATGCGGTTGATGTGTCATACGTCTTTTAATATCTCTCGAAAATACTACCAGCTCATGCCATTACAGCGAGATTGGTTTAATGTAGGCAATCTAGGACTTAATAGTCTTTAGTGATACTTTTCAACAGGCGTAGCTCATGCAGCTCGTTCTTTCAAGCCACTTAAACGGGGATTTAATTCTAAGGAATTTCACACAATGCTTCAAATCCTTGGCTCTTTGATCCCCTCATCCCAGGAGTGAGAGTGCCAGATCCTGGGCCCCTCCAGCACTGCCTTTCTATGTCAGTCCTTGGCGGGAACATTTGGTTCCTCCCTTCCAGACTAAGCATGTGTGCAGACTTGCCTGGATCCTGTTGGCTTTGAGCTTGAGGAACCAGGAGCTGCATGGAGACGTCCTGAGCCAGACACAAGTAGGATCTTTTTGCACCCACGTAAAGTTAAATACGAGGCTGCAATTTTCAACATGTTGCCGGAGTATTATCTACCATGATCCCTCAAAATCCACTCAATGCTCTGAAAAGATAGGAAACAGGGGAAATTTGAGGTCATGTTCCAGTTCTAACATCTCCCAGTCATGTTCTACCATCATATCCTCTTTCTGCAGGTCCTGGCTATTATTGGTGGAGTGAAAATCGGCTTTGTTTTCAGTGAACCTAAGTTTGTAACATTTGTCCCTGTAAATCAGTTATGGGATAAACTATATGCTTAAAAATGATGGTTCTTCAAGTGTTCTTTAGTAAAAACATTCAAAAAGACCATTCGAAAAACATTTCCATGACTAAAGGGTACTTTGCATCGTGAAAGGGTTCTTCAGATGGAACCCTTTTTCAAAAAAAACTTATACTATACATTCTCCAGCAACTATTTCACCATGCAAAGAACCATTTAAGCATCCAAATCGTTCTATATAGAACTTTTGATTCGGAACAGAACCATTCCTTTCATCAAAGAACCCTCTTGTAGAACCATCTTTGTACTCAAGTGTACACATTTCCTTCTAAACATATTTCATCAAGGGAAAATGCATAGTAACTGAGGAACCTCCTCTAAAACTGTCAGAAGCTGCATTTTATAGTTAATGTAAAAAGGGGTCAAGAACAAAGGCGCTAAAAAGGGCCCTTTGGAATGATGTGGTAGAAGGTAGAACTAATTGAAGTTTTATGTTGCCAGAACGGTAAATCCAAGGTCATAACACATAAATTGAAAGATTTCCATAGTCCAGTGTCTGACAAACAGCACATGAAACGTCCGATGGAATTTAACTGTTAAGAAATGATCTTTTATTGGGTTCACTTGTGGGTTTGGACCCAAATGAATACAGATTAACAAGGCACAGCTCGCAATGAACAGCTTAGGCTTGAGTGCCTTGTTCAGTGGGATAGCATGAACTTTGGACATGCAGGGGGCCTACTGCAGTTAAAAATTGACCTCTTAGCTGTTGGCTAAAAGAGACTCAGTACTACATGGCACTTTCAGAAACACTGACGTTAGCCGACAGCAAAATGACAGGCACACATTTGACAGTATTATGAGTATTTTCCTCACAGAACATGGTTTTACTATGAGTTGATTTTATAGGACAAGCCAGCAGGTTGTTCAGTGCATCACTCCAGGCAAAGACGAGGCTGCTACCTCACAGTCTCTAAGACAAAGTTGCGCCATTTCATTGTGCATTGCCAAGGATTCAAGGATTCTGACCTTTGTACTCAGGCTGTTATTCTAAAAGCACACCGTTTTCCTGCAAGTGACTTTTCTCTTTGCTGAATTTCACCTAACACTCTGGACAGAAAGTCATAAATGGAACATTGTAGCCATAATTCTGTTCCTATAAAAATCACCTTGCTTTGTGCACTGGGGGCTCAGTCATGCTGGAACAGAAAAGGGTCTTCCCCAAACTGTTTCCACAAAGTTGAAAGCATGCAATCGTCCACAATGTCTTGGTCTGCTGAAACATTAAGATTTCCCTTCACTAGAGCTAAGGGACCTAGGCTGAAAAACAACCCCATATCATTATCCCTTCTCCACCAAACTTTACAGTTGGCAAAATGCTTGATTTTATACACCTGTGGCAATAGGATTGAATAAAACACCTGAATTCAATGATTAAGAGGAGTGTCCCAATACTTTTGTCCATATAGTGTATATTCAACTAAAAATTACACAGAAGCCTCCATCACAAAGCATAATATCAAAACCGTCAGTATTTTACATTTAAAGAAACAACTATCCAAACTCATCTCAGCAGCCTAGTAAATTCCTCCTGCATCTAAAATGGCTAAAGAACATATTTGTGAGGAGATTAAATACTGTAAGTAAGGTTTTACGGACTAACGAGTCTAAATTTATAATTGAGGTTAATTGGATCTTGAAAAGCAGAAAATGCAACCAACTTCTGAACTTTGGAGGTGTGAAAAAATATCATTGAAGATTTCTAAGAAAATCTATATTATCTGTATTATAAACATCACTGTGCTTGAGTCTACGTCCTCTACAGTGAGAACTCAGTTATGTTGACAGCAGAAGACCAGGTGCAGGGCAGACTAGCATTGTGGGAACAGAAAGAAACACCACAGCCCCAAGGTAAAAGACAATGGCAGAGGCCAGATAAGAGATAAAATTCTGTGGAACTCTCTCCACTCCACCCCACCCAACACTTACCTATAAGGCGACACATGTACTGGAATCCTCAGTGGACTCATAGGATGCCTGAGAGTCCTGGCGAGAAAATATTCTCACAGGACAAGGCAAGGAAGAAAATATTTGACAGGACAGGACAGTGAAGGGAAAGAAATGGACGGGGGGTTTGAAGGGCTCAGACAAGACAGAGTTCTGGAAAAAACAACGGACCTCTCTTCCCTGTTCCACTCTTGACTACTCACTAACTGAATCCTCCTGACACGTCAATCCACCCATGAAAACATGACAATCATGACTTTGAAACATATTCCTGTGTTTACAAAACATTCTTTTGTCCTTTTTAGCCTCATGAAGCTAAAATAAGCTGAACAATCTAAAAGATAAGCCCTGCCCCCACTCCCTGAGAACCTGCTTTCAGAAAAACGTTACATGTAATTTAATTTCTTAAAAGAATAATATATGCGCATGAACAAAATGATGTTTAATAAATGATTAATGGCAGATTCACTAGTTTACAGATATTCTAAAGTAACAGGCATTTAACAGACACTGCAGTGTTCAGTGACAGCAAAGACAATATATAAATGAACTCTAAGGACAGATCGGCAGTCACTGTGAACATCATTTTCCACATGAATAAAATGCATTACATGAACCCAACTTAGTCTCTGAGATTATTTTGAGATTTTGAGTTTATTTTGTGTTTGAATTTGTTTATTGAGTTTAATGCACAAGTTATTACGAGTAATTTCTTTTGGTCCGTTACACACAATGTAAAGGACAGATGCACTGCAGAAAAAAAAATTATATTTTTGGACAGCAACAATATTGTTGCATCCCGCTACTGGCTCATGCTGCCGTGGGAGTGCTGGAGTACACAGGCTCTCAAATGCACAGGCTCTCAGGAGGCGCAGCGCTCACAGTAGGAGAGACATTTATGGTAAATAAGTTGTTGTTGTTAGCCTAATGCTGGGCGGTGGAGTAGTTAAAGCAGTGTTAGTATCTACCGTCAGGAGAAAACTCATGGCTAGAAGTGACCTGCCTGCTATCTCGGCCATGTCAGTTCTTGGTTCTTGGTTTCAGTTCGGTTCTCCCTTGCTGTCTGTTCAGTAACAGAGTATTCGCTTTTAAAGCACATTAACTCCTGCGGCTCGTTCTGTGCTGACGCCACAATTTGTTTTATTTATGTGGAAATGATGTACACGTTAAAATCATGTAAATTCAAAGCATTACCTTTTTTCGCTATCATATAAAACATATATTACACATTAGTTACTAAATAATAAATGTTAGATGCTGGATAATAAACCTAAAGTTAAAAAGCACTGATTTTAAGAGACTTTAGACATAAGTATCCTAAATGTCTTGCGTAAACAGAGAAGGACTGCAAGCATAGGACTCCTTTTGTTCCTCCTCCTCTTCCAGAAGCTTCTCCAAAGCTAGAGTGCCCTCTGAGGCTGGAGGGGGCTCCACCTGCTGGGGTTCTGGTTCTGGCATGGGCGTGGGCACAGGGGGCAGTGACACAGGCAGGAACTGGGGCGTGGCAAGGGGTTGCGGGCAGGGGGGGCGCTGCATGACAGGTCCAGGGAGTGCGGACAAGGGCTGGGCCCATGGAATGTATGCCAGTGAGCTGTCAGGAACATCCACCTGAGGCAGGGCTGAGTTGGAGGGCCCTATGGTCTGAAACAGACATAGGGAAAAAGAGATGGAGGAGATGGAGGTGGAGTTACAAGAGTTTACACTTGTCAGGTATTTTAAGTAGCGAGTTCACCTTCAGGTTGTGGCTTACCCCGAGGTTGGTGAACAGAGGCGTGTGCGTCAGAGTCAGCATGGAGGATGGGCCCACCACTGTGTAGCTGGGACACATGGGCTGGACATACATGTCGGTGGTGAGGGAGGGGAGCGTGGGGATGGCTGGGTCGTGGTGGAGATACTCCGGAGGAGCCCAGTGGCTGAGTGGCTGGAAAGCAGCTGAGCTGCTGGGCTGGGTGACCCAGCCTGGGCACAAGGCTCCAATGTCCACTGTCGACTCATTCTGGGCACTCTGGTTGGTCCCCAGGAGTCCAGAAGGCCCTTCAGGGGTGAATCATACCATGAGAAATGTGCTACATGTACACATAACCTTTACATAATGTGGAGGTTCTTTGAACTTCAACACACAATTAATTTAAAGAACCATCCACTGAAAGGTTATTTAGTGAACCTCTTTTGTTTTAAATAGTGTTACATTTAAATGAACAGTTACTCACCAACATGTGTGTACGATGACAAGGAGTTGTTGGGAACCACCACCTGTTAAGAAGACTTATGTCAATATAATCAAGTAACCTCAGGCATGTCTGGTCCATTCCGAATATTCACAAGAAAAGCACTTAAAGAACTAGACTTTTGGAAAGCTTTCCACCAGGGTTCTCAGGTGACATGCTGGAAATAGCTGGACTTTTGATGAGGTTTAACATGCAAACCAATATTACCAGTTTTAGGCCAATCTACAATAATTCATGGTCAGTGAAACCTTAACTAAAGTACCATACAGTACAGTGTAGAAGTCAGAGACCACTTTTCATTTATATTCATTGATTTATGTATGTACTTATTTATTTCCTATCAAAACAGCCATTAAGTACAAGTTATTCATTTATCAGGAGGCATTTCTGACGAGATTAGATACAAGATAAGCCACCTGCTTAAAGAAATGGAAAGTCAAAGGAGACTGAGTGAAAAATGAACTGTTTTTAAACTGGAATTCAAAAGACACAGCAAAAATGAGCCTCCTAACAGCAAAGCAAGACGCGGTAGACCACCAACACTGTCCGCATCCCCATCTAATAAACAGTGCTTAAAGCTTTCATCTTTGAGAAAGAGGAGAAAATCAAGCTCCACTCCTGTTTCGGATCTGAATAAATCCACAGGTGCTTCTGTCCGTCCTTGCACTGTGGATGTGTACACTGTTAGAAATAAAGGTACTGCGCAGGTACGTTTTAGTTGTTGAGGTTTCTGTGTAATTTTCTGTTAAATATATGTTTTCTGCTTTTTTCCTGTTGCTAAAAAAAAAAAAATGTTATGTCCGTTTTGACTTAAAATCAATGCAGATAAAAGGTGTCTGACTTTTGCACAGTACAGTGCATAAAACAATATTATTACTACACCTTGTGCTTTAGGCCAGCAACCACAAGCAGAGTTTACACTCAACAGATTCACGATCTTGCCAAGTACAACAGTATCAGTTTATGTTCAAAACAGTTGTTCATTGATTCTTTCAGTTAAAACACTGCACATTAATGTCGATTTGCCGGAGCTACAGTGAAACATGGATCATCTTCCAGTTTTGAGGGCGGTGGAACAGAGCCACCACAAATTTCAGCAGGACAAGTGTTCAACAAGCAGCAGTCTCTGTATTTGCTACAGTTGTGCCCAGTAGCCCACCATTTAACAGTCATATTGTAATCTTGTCAGCATTGCAGTTAAATTTAGAAGTTAGCTGACCGATTGCACTGTGCAGAACTGCTCTGTGTGTTCACTGTTCTGTATTTTGGTCTTAGCCATAAATAAAAAGATGAATTCGGTCCTTAAAGGGAAAAGTTTGCTGATTTTTCAAAATGTCTGCATGATTTAATCACTGAGATGTAAACAGTGGTTCGATGTCGAGAAACAAAGTGACTCAGAATCCATTACAATCGACCGGAACTTGGAGTCTTCAATGCAAATATAGCCATTTTATTCATTTTAAACTGACCAGTGAACCTACAAGTGTCCTCTGAGTTTTTATATGTAATGTTGATGACAGTAATAATCGGAAAAAAAAAAAATTCCTTAGGGATTATTTTGCCTTACATGCTTTAAAAAATACTGCCACAAAACATTCCTTCAGCAACTCCCTAGAAAAAAAACACTTCAAAATCTTTACATAATAAATTACGCCAGTGGTCACCAACCCTGTTCCTGGAGATCTACTTTCCTGAAGACTTTAGCTCCAACCCTAATCAACCTCACCTGATCCACCTAATCATTGCCTTCAGAAGTCCTTGATTAGCTGAATGAGGTGTGGAGTGGGTGGGTTGGAGGTGAAAACTGCAGGAAGGTAGATCTCCAGGAGGAGGTTGGTGATGACTATACAAACTTAAGGGGTCCTTCCTTTACATTATGTGAAGGTTCTCCGCACTTGGTTGTCTAAAGAACCATCAATTCAAAGGTTCTTCAAGGAACCAAATCTATGACACTGCACAAAGAACCTTTTCTGGCACCTTCATTTTTAAGAGTCTGCAACACCTTGTGTGTACCTCTCCACCATGGCTGGATTTGAAATTTTAGGCCAGGGACAGATCAAGGGGTGGGGCCATAGTAAGTAAACTGATTGGCCTCTTAAGTGCCCCCCTGTTGTCACTCGCCACCTCCAAACACATCATTGATTGATATGCAAACTTGTTGGCAAAATTCACTGTTTTGATTGTTGAATATACCATTCAAGTGTAAGTTTGGGGTGATTTTAATTTGATCTCTGGTGTCAACAAACAGGATTCTGAAGAAGACCCTCCTTCCCCAGCAGCACATCAGTGATATCTATTCACACATAGTATTTTTAGAAGCCTGTAGATTTGTGTGGACTAGCGTAACTACTGAGACTGTCTACAAATGACATTAAAAGTGGCAATCATCGGGGTCCAAGCATGCCATGCCTCATGGAGTCAATATTGGCCTGTTGGCAGATAGATAGTTTTTACAATGCCCTCTATTAATAATAATAATTGTTCAAGAGAAGGCAAAATACCTGGAAAGCAGTAAAATTTTTAACATGACTACAATGAACTGAAAAATTCTTTTGCAATTATTTCATTTTTACTCTACTTGCCACCTTTTTCACTGCTCATGAGTTGGCATGTCTTCACTTGGTAGATTAGATATTTGACCATATCTGCTATGTAAAAACTAAGTAACACATGGGATGAACTGTAACAACTGTATTTAGGGATATTATGAGATAATTATGCAGCTTTTTGAATTTTAAGGCATTTATTTGGACCCTAAACAAAAACTATGGCCCCCTTATGGCCCCACCTAACAAAAAACCCTAGAATCGCCACTGTTTAAGCTAAAAATGTAAAAGTTTTAGTAAAACAATGTCTCAGGTATCAGGCAGCATAACATTTTTTTTTTGTAATAAAACTCTATAAACCACCTCACAGATGGTTATCTTGGGATATCCGGTTCCTATCACCACCATGAAAAATCTTCACTTTGTAAGTTTCTCTGAGATGGTACATTTCACATCAGACCACACTGAACGTCTCTGTTTACATCTTAACTATGGAATTATGCAGAAACTTTGAAAAATCAATTGAACAAATAGTAATGAGTTACACATCCTCTACAGAGAACACACTTCTGCACATTTTAATACACAATTAATGTTTATTTGCTGAATTTAACATACAAAAAATAAAACAAAAACTCATGGCACATTTTATATTTTATGTTTGTATTTGTTAAACCCAGCAAACAAATTGCTATTGTGGACTAAAATTTGCAGAAAATGCCATATTTAAGTTTGTTTCCTGAGGAAAATTTGGTAATTGGACTCTTTCACCTAGAAAATCAAGAAAAAAAATTCTAAACTTTTGCATATATGTATTACAACTTATCCTTGACTGTTGAAGGTGTGGAAGCCTCTTAGGTACTATAAAGTCTTCTCTGAATGCATAACATTTATTCCTTATTTCATCAAGAAAAAAACATCAGAACATGGATCAAAATAAAAAAATACACGTGTCATGTTCAGTTAGTATGTCAGCCAAATAATGCCAAGGTTTTTGATGGCGACGGTGTGAAAACATTCATTATGTGGTGCAAAATTTATGTGTAAATACAGACTATTTACAGTGTAACTACTTCGCCGCAGAGTGCACATCCTTTACACAACATCTTCCTTAGCAGCAAAGTTGCTCACTGATTGAAACTATTTTATCTTGCATGCTTTTATGCAATGTGTAAACATTTTGAGGTCAATGGCAAGCTAAACTGCCCTGAACCTGCTATCGCCTTCCCAGTGCGATTGCCCAATCCTCCGTGCCATGTCCAAGGGGATTTTGTTATTTTAAAAGTGCTGCACCTAATCCGTTTTACTGGTACAAGTGTGCTAATTACATTTGGCAGACGTAGAGATCTCCTGTTTTTGAGGAACAGAAGATAATGCTGACAGCCGGTGGTCCAAGAGGGCTGGAAGTAAGTTCATGCTGGCAGTGAAGACAAGGAGCATTCGACTCTCGCTTTTTATACAAACCTGATATGGCTGGCATCAGCTTTAAGCGCTAAATTGGGCTATATCTGTGTTTTCACGTGTTGTCAGGCATAATAATGAGGTTGGTAGGCAAGCTCCTTGGCAAGGCCGCTGAGTGATTTGCATAGGCCCGATGCCCTGCGGCAACATGAGGGAATAGTTTAACTGTCGCGGAAAAACACCTGGATTATATAAGGACAAAATCCCCTTGGAGTTTGGCTGGTTTTTTGGCCGCCTTCCTCTGTTCCAATCGAAGCCAGTGTCCAGCCGGGACTCAAACAGGGCATGTCCCAGAGTGAGCAAACATGAATAGAAATGATCCTTTGTCCACACCACTTCTTTAAGCCCTCATAATAATGCAGTCAATCTGACACTGAACAAACATTTTTTCTTTGTCACTTCAACATGTCGTAATCCCTGGATTATCTGTCGCAGGCCCATCCTCTTTCATATCTTTAAATGCTTTTTGGCTTTACTTTCATTGTGGGTACAAGAGCAGGCAATCTGATAAGACATTAAAACAAGTAGGGACTTGCAGTAGTAGAACAGGAGAAGAAAGGGCTGGAAGGCATAACGAAAACTCTGTGTGTGCGCGTGTGTGTGTGTGTGAATGGTGAGTGTGTTTGCATGTGAGCGTAAATATGTATATTTATGTATATGTATATTAGTCAGAGACCACCATTCGTTTATTTCATTTCCAGTCAAACCGGCTATTAAGTGTGATGTTAAATTCAGTAAATAA
>JAILXH010153751.1:32929-44183 GCA_023558415.1 Piaractus mesopotamicus
ACTTGAGAAATTCGGAATGTAAAGCAACAGAGAAGCACTTTGTCTCGTTACGGTAAGAAGCCAGTACTGACAGCAGTCTATATATAGTTCATCTGTCTGTACTGTTTTGCCCCATATAAACATTTTTGATTTGCTTCAGTTGTGAAATATCGTTCTTATTAAAAGTGCAGGTACATGTCAGAATAGTATGGCACTGTTAAACAAAAATAGGTCTTAAGCATCCAAAATGGTTTTATTTGATACAATTATTCATAAATACACCAATATGTCAGAAACCTTAATTATACAGTAATCAAAATTTTTGTCCATAACACCCAATTCTAATGTGTTGTTTGTATTTCAATCTGCAAACAAACAAGCAAATAAAAACCAAAACAAAACAACATTCTCAGTTGGGGACCAACAGTTGCACCAAATAACATCATGAGAGCTGCACAGTACAAGCACAGCAGGATTTCAGGGGTTCAAAAAGAGGAAGCTTTGCAGCTGTGAAGGCTTCTTTTTTTTGTGCGGGAGAGGGGGGTAATTGTGCTGTTTTGCATACCAAGATTAAGCCACCAACCCCCTCAAACATATGAAGACGAGGCCGGTAAATAGTCTTGTATTTCCATCGAATATAAGGTCTCCCAAATGATAAGCTCATTACTGTACACCGTACACTGTTTTATTATCATACGACAATAAAACACTGTACACCAATGAGTCTGTCAAAATCCTTCAAACCAAAGAAGCACTTCCACAATTCCACTCAGTTAATAATTACTCCTAAACAGAAAACAGGAGCACCCTGGCCATCTGGACGCTGTAAAAATAACATATAAAATAGCTGCTATAGGCTAAAAAACTGTTTTGATGGTATGTGAGTCTGATTCACAAAACCACCAGTGCATTTTGTGGAGACGCATCATATCAGTGTTTAAAATGAAAATGTACATGCAAAAGATAAACCCGCCAAGGTCCATCAGTGCCCTATCTTTACGATGTCTGACCACATAGCCTGCAGGACCGGCATGAAAATGAAAGCCAAGAGCAGAGGAAACATAATAATATTTTCATTTACATAATGGACAGTATCTGCTTTAATCTGATTCCCTGACATTCAATCATTTAAATCTCTACCTCAATCAAAACTGCACATGCATCAAGTAAGACTGCATTCTTTAAGCCCAGGTTTGCTAATGAAAGACAAGATTCTCTAGATTTTCCAGCAATATCAACAGAGTATCATTCTAATAATAACAGACCATTTCTCAGCAGGATCCTGAGGACTGCTCGCATCGATTGGTGTTGATTTCAGTCTTAAGTTTAAATGAAACTTAAGAATTTTATCAGACTTATTTGCTTTAGAAGTGTCTGTTTGGAAATTGCACAGTATTTAAGGGTCATAATGAGAAAGCAGAAACTGTACTTACATTTTCCCATGTGCATAGACAGATTTACAACAATTAGGTATAGATTTGAGCATGCAGACTTTTCTAAAAGAAAATAAATCTCCTTGTTCGCCTCAGAAAATGTACATCGATTGCTTGAGTGAGCCGCCTTATAAAAGCAACAGCAATGCAGTTTCAAGTGATGTCACCAAGATGCAGAACCTCCGGTTTCCCGCTTCATTTAAATGTCACTTGTTGGCTTTTTAGAGTGCTTGGGTTTTTGACTTAACATTACTCATGTGACGGGGAACTAAATACACTTCTCAAGTCTAACGACTACAGAGAAAATCACTGCAGGAACATGTTTATGGGCATCTTCTGGATGTAGAATAAAATTAACAACAACTCAAAGTAACTTTGGTTATTTGATTCATTGTGCTTCAAGAATACAGAGTAATATTACATCATGGCATTCTAGCTTTAGGAGATTTGAATTGTACACCATCTAGACCAAGCTTTAAACCAAGCATATCAGAATAAGCCATATATCTGCTGAGGAAGAGTGAGGGCAGTAGAAAAGCTGGGAAGCCCCGTGGTTGTTGGCGCCATTGAAGCAAGTCCCAGCTGCATTATACAGACAGGACACGTGCTAGACTGCTGTAGCACTATCAAACCGATATCAACCTGAATAAACAACGATACATACATCACTGTCAGACTGTCAAAGTACTGGGCTATGTCAGCATCTAAAAAGCACAGATCCATCTGCGTCAAAGTACTGATCCTAGTATAAAAGCCCTCGTCCATCTGCGTCATCTGATAACAGTGTCAGTGTAGGGGTGCCTGACCATAGTCTTTTCTTCTGGATCACAGACTTGCATAACAAGCTCTGAATTGCAGCTCACCACTCTAAGGCAACTTTAAACAAGACTTCTACCAAAAAATGATCTAGAAATGTAAGTGGTGATGCTCTCAGGCCTTGTTTAACTTGAAATGTGTTCCCTTTTCTATTTCTGCAAGAACATTTTTGACAACATATCTTTTTGTGGGGGTGAAGTAGCTCGAATCTGTAGCCTGAATTATGTTTGTGAGAGTTTTCGGACCCAGCCGAAACTGCTACGCAAGTCAATTCGTCGGTGTCGAAAAGGAAGCACCTGCTCACATTTTGAGGTTCATTGACCATCCGAGCACTTCAATTCTCCTCGCTTCCTTTCTCAGCAATTTTCACTGTTTATTTAGCAGCGATAAACAGGACACTGTTTAAGAAGAGCAAAATAATAGTCAGTGCGAAGACATTATCAATACAGTGCACCATAAGCACCTTTAGCAGACCCTTTGTGATAAGCACTTTAAACAGAACTTTAATGCCACAGAGTTGATGTCAAAAGTGATCATAGTTGTTTCCATGGCAGCAAATTCACTCACCTAACAATGATTAGCCTCACCAAATGCTCAGCAGAAAAACACAAGAAAGGCAAGGAATGCAAGACTTACTGTAATCCTTCAGTGCATGAAAAACAGCCCTTTTCCACCCAGCACTCAAATGCACTACAGTACTAAACAACTGATGCATTTGAACATTGTCTAATGCAAACTACAGTGGAGACCCGATGCAAAGAGGCAATTTTCATAGGCCTCAGTGAACACGGGCCCAAGCAGTTCAACAAAGTGCAGTGCTATCTTGTCATAGTGCTAAGAGCGATATTGTGTTTTATACCGCAGTGTTTGCTTTTCAATATCTGTTCTGTGGTGGTGGGCTATCAGTTAACGGGCAGCAAGGTCATGCACTCAGTGACCCACACTCGACCTCCTGACCTCATCAGGAATTGTACGTCATTATAAAACTGTTACTTTCCAACGTTTCACCCAGAGCACTGAAACGTCGAGAACAGAAAGGGAGAGTTCCTATAGCCACAAGCACTCGCTCGTAAGTGACCTCCATGCGGGAACACTGCTCGTACTGCCAGGAGTGTGTGCAGAGAGCAAGGATTCCACATTCCACAGCCCGGAGCTGCATCTGATCGTGTTCTGACAGTGCTAAGTGGCGAAGCGAAACACAGGTTTAGGTGTAGGTAATATATGGCCTTAAAAGATTAGAAAGAGATTAAGAAGTGAAAGCCCCCTTTAGGGTACTCAGGGAGACAATTGTTGTTTGTGTTTGTTTTTTTTTTTGTTTTTTTTTTCCTTCAAATTGCCATAGGTGCAGTCTTCCGGCAGAAGCAGGCAAAGTTATCGGCAGCAATGCTGGGTAGATTACTTAAGAAAAGTAATCTGTACTAATCGCAGATTACATAATTAAGATGTATCCATTTAAACTTATAGAGAACTTGCAAGTGTCATCCAAAACGAACTAATACTGATTACTTACTGATAAACAAACTCCAAAAATCAAAGTTGTTCACAGTGGTGGTGGAACCAGACGTCTGAAGAGTTTAATGCCTCTAAAACTTTCTACATGAAAGTTATTACATGAAATGTTAACAAGATGCCTGAGACTTTGTTTTACAATGGTTTTGCAATAACGTTTTGGCCTGAAAAGTATTTTTTAAAACATTTTTATGGCAGAGGAACACACAATAGGGGTCAAAATAGCACCCAAATAAAACATATTTTTTGGATCTACCACTGTTTTAACATTATCAACTTACATATAATATAATAATTCTTAATACAGTGTAGGTTCACTGGTTGTTTTGGATAATGAATAAAATGACTTTGCATCATGATCCCTGGTTCCTATCACCATCATCATCATAAAGAAAATCTAAGTTGGTAGGTTTCTTTACAGTGAACCATTTCATATAAAACCAATGACTTTGTTTACATCTCAGCTTTGAATTATGCAGAAATTGTGAAAAATCAGTGAAAAACACAATTAAGTACGAATCGGTGCTGCTAAAAACATTCACACTCCTACAAATAATACTGTTACTATTATCACTGCTGTTACTTGAAGTGGAAAAAAATATAGCAGCAACAACAGCACTGTATGCCAGCAGGTTGTGGCTGAAAGTGCTGCACCCCTTAAAGCTTACTGATGTGTGACTGTGTGAAAATGAGGAAGAATCAGCTTCTGTTCAAAAGCTAATGCACAACAGGAGCACATGCTTAAAGTTCACTCTGAGTGTTTGGGAATTTTGCCCCATTATTGAACAAACTACCCTAGAGGGCCACTTGAACTTGAAGACCAGCCCATTTGCTGCAGGAAATTCATGCAAGGTTTTTTTTTTTTTTTCCCCTGAAGTGTTTTGTAACCTCTTACCTGCTCATTTTTCATTACATCATCACTGCTGTCAGACTGTACATATTCTTATGAGAAGGTTTTGCTTCATGAGCAGAACCCATTCATAGCTACAACCTTGACCTCCTCCAACATCTTCATCCGGAACAACAAAAATATGTAACGGAAATTAGCCACATACTATCACATACAACTATGTTGTAGTTTGTTGGCGTTGTTGGAAAAAAACAAATCAATAGACAGTCAACACTCATCAGCGCTCAGAACTTTAAACCACTTTTGGGTCATAAGAGGAGTTTTTTTCCCCCAATTTTCTTTCCAATTTAGACGTATCCAATTTCACCCACTAGTTAGGAGTCCCCTGATCACACGATAACACCAGTGCTAAGAGGGTAAAAGCTAGCACACGCTTCCTCAGATACCTGTGAGCCAGCCACTGCATCTTTTCAAACTGCAACATCACTGGACAGCTGAATGCAGTTGGAGGAAGGCGCCAACCGGCAGTCTGTTATGTCAGCTAACAAACGCCTGCGCTGGCTAGCTACTAGGGGTGGGAATCTCTAGGCACCTCATGATTCGATTACGATTCAGAGGGCTGCGATGCGATTATAAAACAATCATTGATGCATCTTGATGCATCTTTTTTTCTATACAGGATTTCTTTTTTTCTTACTGTGTGACAACTTGAAACTTTTAAAGCAAAGTATTTGTAATGATCCATAATGAATTTGCTTCCAATATCTTTTGTTACTAAATCAAACAGAATTGATGTTGCAAGTGAACTGGAAGGCTCTCATTCACTGCTCTTGTTTGGAGCACATGTGACGCTGCCACTCATCTGCGATTAAATGCACAGTTATGGTGAAATAAGATCCTGTGGTGATGGATGTCCACGCGGCAGATTACAGCTCTTCTACCCGTTTTCTTCAGTGATTTTATTGTAGAGAGTGCGGGGAGCGCTGTGTGAGTAAAATATCTTTGAGACGGGCCGCTGTATCTCGGCTCCAAAGTGTGCAACATAGCGCGAAAGCCCTGGTTCTCAAAGACTGAGAACAGATGAAAATCCTTGGCAATGAAAGTTGCAATAGAGTTTGTAATTCACTTTGTCCTTTCCGAGTTGGGTGGAAGTTTTGACATCGCTGGATTGATGGTCCTCTGGTTGGCAGCAACTACAAACAGGTGGAAAATGGGTGGAAACATGGAATATGGTTTTCCCTTTCAACTCTATAGAAGCTGAAGTGCTTCCATACGCTAGCTCAGGGGTCGGCAACCTGCGGCTCTTTTACTGGCCAGTCGCAGCTTCACATCAGAATTAGATTTCTAGGTAAAAATAAAATAATCCTCCTTTGCAGTAAAATAAAGCTCTGCTGATTGTTCAAGCTCAGTTTTAACAATAAATTATCTTAAAAGCTGGAGTTAATGTAGCCTATAACTGCTGATCACCTAACTAGTAGCTAATGAAAAGGCAAAGAGAAAGATTTAAGGCGAACATTGATAATTTGGAGATGAATAGACTTATTTGCATTTATATTCACTCCAGCTGGTTTCCTGATACATTTAATCTGCAACGAGAAATTATCAAACACGCAGCCCTGTTCTACCTTAAATGGCGCACATTACATTCTGGCGCCTCAGGCACCATTTAAGGTGGAATGGGAAAATTTGAACGTGAAGCTGGAGAACGAGAAACTGACTTCAGCCTCGTAAAAAGTAGAACATTGAGAGACATTTTACAAGAAACTTTTCTACTTTTGTGGAAAAGTTTCCAGCTGGTGATGCAAGAAAAGCGGCTACAGCTGAGTTAAAGCTTAAAGCAGAGCAAAGTAAGTCTGCATTTTTGTTTGTATTATATTTTTAGCCTACACTAGTACATTAGCATGGACTAAGACACGTACAGCCAAGATATTAAAATGGACTCAAAACGTTGTGGCCCCCAAGGTGGTTTGATTCTTGTTGAAAAGACAAAATGACTCTTATTAACGTTTGGGTTGCGACCTCTGCGCTAGCCTTTAATGTAGTGTGCACGCCACAGACTGTCCGGGCGCTGCGCTTCCGCACTTTGCTAAGTTCCGCCTTTTGCGTTCTGTCAACATTACGTTGTCAATTAAAATTTAGAAAATCGATTTTTGACATTTGTGAACCGATTTAGAATCATCCACATCCGCATCACGATGCATCTAAGAATCGATTTTTCCCCCACTCCTGCTAGCTACCCAGAGAGCGAGGCCAATTGTGCTGTCTTGGGCTCCCGGCCATGGATGGCTGTAGCACCACCAGGGATCGAACTCGTGATCTCCTGATAGTTGATGTTACTCACTCATGTCTATCAACATACTGTTGACACACACAAGTTAGTAGTTAGTGAATTTAACTGTTTATGCAGGTGGTGCACGCCACATAACTTTAAGTTGGTGTAAATAGCTGTTGCTGTGAAATCGCAGGTGATTGCTAAGGTGTCGCTAGACCATTTCTGTGGAATCCCAAGTGGTTGCTAAGGTGTTGCTTGGCCATTGCTAATTAGTCTCTGGTGGTCACTAAGTTGTTACAGTGCCATTGCCATGGTGTCCCAGGTGGTTGCTAGTGTGCGACTGTATAAACACTGTAGGGGTAGTGTGAGAGATTTTTTATGATGTCATTTGTGGCAGTTAGATTATAATTTTCTTAACATTTCACCATTCTTTTTCTGTGGAGAAAAAGTTGTTTGAACGAATGCTCTACAAGAACTGTACATGCAGTTGGTCCCAAAGGCACAATGCTTAGGCTTGGGGCCAACGACTTCAGCCTTGCCAAACGCATTTAGTCTTGCCAAAGTGTAGATTAGAACATTAAATCAGACATTAGTTAAGCGAGCAATGTATGTAGTCTAAGTGAGTTTAATCCACCAACAATATTGTACTTTATTTTCAAATAAAAAGCACATTGCACTGTTAACAACTTTACATCAAGCTTGTGTTACCTACCTAGCATGAACTGATGATGCAAAAACAAAATCACACAATTGGCATGAAGTCTTCTGCCTCAAATGCTTTAGTTCACATGCTTGTGTGTGATTGTTTTTTTTTTTTGTTTTTAATAAAAGCATTAGTAGAACAATGAGAAGACTTGGGAGATGAAGAACTTAGTGTATATATGTGTTACAGTTAATTACCTGTTTATTCATTTACTGAATTATCACTTCATTTTTCCTCCATTGTACAGTCTTGTGTGGAACACAGTCCTTGGGCTTTACTGGCCACTTTCCTTCACCCTACATACACAGCTGCCTTGCCATACTTACAGCTTTTTTATATTTTGACGTTAATAACTCTTTCCTTTTTATTGCTCTGTCTTTAACTATTCCTTTATGTGTCTCTCCAAGTGACGTGGTTTTTTTCCACTACTCATACTATCAATGATTAAGGCATGACTAGTTACTGATATCTTAGTTGCTTTTTACAGTGCTGTGCAAAAGTTAAAACAGCCATTATGTACATGTTCATTTTTCAGTGTCGGGGGAAAAACAGTAAATAGATACGTAACAGAAAATTGCACAGAACCCTTTTTCAGTATTTCATGAGTGCATTTTTTTGCCTTTATTGCAGCTTGCATTCTTTTCAGGAGACTTGCATTAAGTTTTAAGTTAATAAATCTGCAGGGAGATTTTTCCATACCTCCAAAGTTCAGTCTTAGAAGTTGATTGTATTTTCTGCTTTTCACAATCCAAATAATCGACGGAAACATGTGTGGATTTTTTCCAGGGCCCACCAGCAGGCCCCAAGTTTTATTGTGCACTTCTATAACCTAAGAATAACTTAACCAGTTTGCATGGAAGTCCCTGTAGTTACGGAATAATTAGCCTTAATATGCCTGGGATTTTAAGGGTTAACAAATTGAAAGGAGTTTTGCAGAGTACTGTACACATTTTACTCAAGTGAAATTAGCACATCTTAATCATAAATCTTCTAATGAGAATGAGCCAGTTGTAAATACAGGCCACAGTTTGAACTTCATGTTACCATCCTGAAACTGAGACTGCGGATATATCACCTCCAGCTTCTGTCAGCCCTTAGGGCAGACAAATACGCAAAACAAAAACGCTGAACCTTCAAGAAGAATGAACTTACTAGGTTTGGAGGCCTACAGTGTTAGCAGTAGAAATATTCCATATCTGGCATGTTAGCACTACAAATCCTTGCCACCAGGACACACCCCACTCACATATTCACATTTGAACAAACATGCATTGTGGCTATGTGAAAGACTCATGCCAGCCCACATTCAACACTGTTACAAGTAACGGCAAGTTCGCTTCCATCAAACATGCCCCTGTTCTGTGCCTACGGCAAGGTGAAAAGAGCTTGTGAGGACAGCTGAACATGTCCAACACTGTAAAAATCACTCCGAAGAGGCAAGAGTAGAGAATGCTTCAGTTATTCAGTCATTTGTTCATGTATTTGTTTGGCTGATATTTATGAGTACATTATTTTATCTATTCACATGTATAATAGAAACTTACACAGTAACTTTCTGACCTGCCTATTGCACAGCATTATGTACGTACAGTGTGTGCCAAGCTAAACTGCAACTTGTATGTGCATGCCGCATGTCTTGCCTGTTCCACAACCAAACCTGCCCCAAATCTTTCAATCTCCCACCCCATCCTCTTTCTCAACCAGTATCAACCAGCAAATCAAAGGGTATCGTTGTAGTCTACGCCAGAGTTTCTCAGTCTTGCTCCTGTCGACCCCCAGCGCTGCATGGTTTCAAGTATTTCTTGTTTTAACACACCTGATCCAGATCATGAAGGGATCCAGAATCAGTTGATGATCTGGATCAGTGAGTTAAATGAAGGAATCATTGAATCTGCTGCTGTGGGTCGCAAGGAGCAAGATTAGGGGTGAATTTCGAATGGCTCCCTGCTCCCTATATAGAGCGCTATGTAAGGAAGGAAATTCTGGCTTCTACATGGAATTGTGCACATGTGGTTGAATCCCAAATGGCTTTTTGTTAGACATATTACGTACTGTTTAAATGTAGGAGCCAGCCTGTTTTTTTATCCATACACAGTGCAGTACGTAGGGAGCTTGAGATGAGACCGAAGCTGCATCCAAAACAGCAAACTACTATGCTAAAAAGTATGCCAAAAATAGTACACCACCATTAGAAGTCATTCATTAATTCAGTAGTATGGCATGGATGGTATCCATGGTGGTGGTATTTTTGTACACAGCCTGAGTCAAGGAAGAGACCTGGCCAAATCGAGTCCAGATCATGACTAAGACTAAGACCAAGGTTTATTCAGAAACATACAAAGAAGAAAGAAGAAAATGTAGAAAGAAGAGGGAATAAGAAAGAAGAAGAATACAGTTAGAAAAACACAGGTTTGCTTTGTGACTACTTGGCGCACTCCAGCCACTACACAGATTTGTTAACTTCCATCAGTAGTTTACTGATAATATAATATATTAATATTAATATTAATATAATGAAGGACTGATGAGCTGAACTAAGTATCGGATACTGTGTAAAAATCCAAGACCAGTCTTCACTCATTTAATTTCCATTCAAAGTGGTCATTAAGTACAAGTTTTTTTTTTTTCAGCACTAGGAATAGAAAATATATATTTGACAGAAAATTTACAGAAGCCTCAACAACTAAATATCGTCGCTGTCCAAAGAAAAACATATCTCCAGTCATATTTTGATTTGTACTTTTCTACATCATTTGAGCATGGCAGCTGTCCCCTACATTGTGTGAAGATTTTGTGATGAATGGACCAACAGAAACACTCCAAAACTGCTTGGAACTTTACCCTAACTTACACTGTTACAGTTCAACTTACATTGAAAGTATAGAACATTATTACCCTGTCCTGAAAACTTACTGTTTTGGAAACCTTTGGAATTTTTTAAAACTTTCGTTTGCAGCGCAACAATATAATAATATAATATTTATAATATTTTTTCAGTGTTTAGTGTCTTTGTGTTATAATAGTCATGTTGTTCCACTCCTCCAGGGTTCAGTTGGTTGGTTGCATTCTTGCTTTTCACAATTCGCCTGCAGCGATGTTGAGGTCTGTGCTCAAAGGTGGTCAGTCTATTTTTCTGAGAGCACCAGCAGCTTCTTTTTTTGATTTGCAAGAGTGAAGCTTGATTTTCTCCTCTCTATCAAAGGTGAAAGCTTTACAAACTGTTTATGTGACAGTTTTGATGGTCTACCAGGTCTTGCTTGGTTGTTATATAGACAGATAGATAGATAGGTAGGTAGGTGGGGTTGGATGGATGGATGGATAGATAGATCACTTTATTAATCCCAGAGGGAAATTATTCTGTTGCAGCAGCAGATGCATAAATAAAATAAAATAAAATAAAAACATACTAAAAACAATAAAAATAGTGTGCAGTACAAAAAAAGGAAGTAAATTGCAGAAATACTATGTGGTTGACAGTGCAGTGGTGCATGTCCCCTAGAGTGAACGACTATGTACAGTAAATGATAAGCAATGTTGTGCAATATTACAATGCATACAGATGCATAAACAAAGTGACAGTGCAATATAAAATATATACATATAATATATATATATATATACAGATACAATATATATATATATAATATGTGTGTGTGTGTGTGTGTGTGTGTGTGTGTGTGTGTGTGTGTGTG
>JAILXH010153775.1:1065-16771 GCA_023558415.1 Piaractus mesopotamicus
TCAGACTTGCTAAACTGAACCATGTTCCGTAAAACAGCTTGGAGAAAAACACTCAGCGATGCCGTAAACTGGCATCAAGATCAGGCGATGAGCACAACGATTTTCATCCTGAAAGAATTCGGGCCGACAGGATTCCTCCTGAAGGAAGACGGTGAATCCAAAAACCACAAGGTGAGTTCACCTCTTGTGTCCGCTTCCTTTCGCTGCTGAAGTCTGTTAGAATGGTGTTTCAGGATGTTTCCTTGTTGAAGGTGTGCCTGGGTGATCCTCACACTTGCACCTGTGGAACTTTCCAAAAAGAGAAGGACCTCTGCAAACACATCTGCTGGTAAAGGCCTAGATATGTAAAGGAGAATTTCAGTGATTCTTTTACATTCTCTGCATGTCCACAAGTCATTCAGAGTGCTGTGATTTGAGAAACTTCTAGAGAAACTTCTCGAGAAAAGTCAGAATTGTTCACAGCAGGGGTGACAGGAACCAGACATCTGAAGCATTTATTGCCTCCCCCACAAAAAGTTATTAAAGTAGTGGTTGTGAACTCACCGCCTTCTGCCTGAGACGTGAGTCCAAAACTATGTCCTATTCACTATATAGTGCCCTATTTTGGGGTTCTGCCATTTTGTAGTGGTGTCTGAAAACATAGAGCAGAAGATCCAGTGCACTCAAACAATCCCACGGTGCACCGCAACAGTGTACAACTGATGTACCCCCAGAGAGCTCATTCTAGAGAGAATTCCCACTCTGTAATGTCTTCTGGGGTTCTCAGACACTAGAGGGCGCTCCCGAGCGAGTCCAAAATGAATGGGTAATATGGAGCGTTTCAGTAAAATCATAGTTTATAATGCTTAAACATTGATAAAAGAATGCATTTATATCCTGAACACAGAACAGCATAAGACATTTTAACACCAGTGTTATATTTTTAAGCGCTTTTGATCTCGAGTTATAGGCCTCATGTACGTTCGTGATGTCTGTGAGCACGAACAGCCGATGAGCTGCTCCGCTCGCCAACCAGTCAGCACTCAGTAATGTTAGTGTCCTGCTGCCCAAAACCCGTTTGCTGTGGAACAAAAAGGAAACATACCAGTGAGTTTTCTTTGCTTTTTTAGTAAAATACGTCCTTCTGCTCTCTAAAATTAAAGGAATGTTCTGGGCGAGTGATTAGAAACTGTTTTAACTTTCAGTTTTTAGCCGTTCAGCTTCACTCACCCCTCTGCTGTTTTGCAGTCATGCTTTTAATATAACGGGGGAAGTAGGAAGTGGCCAGGCTCCTCATGAACTGGCTCTGACAACGTTACTGACTGTAATCGTTTGCTACCATCACAAACTCTGTTCCCTATGATAGTGTCCTATGTAGTGATCAAGACTTTTGAATGTAGGTTATACTGGTTAAGGGACCGTTTCAGATACAGGTTTACAATTTTGACGTAAGCTTAGGGCTTAAACTTTGTTTTTTTCCAAATTTTATGGAGAGGTACATGCAGGGCATTGTAAGGCAAAATAGTATGATACATACAACTTTTTTCTTTTTTTTTTGCATTTGTCGTTCTTTTACCATTATCATTACTGCGTATAGAAACTCAAAATACACATATAATTTTACTGGTCATTTTGGGTAGTAATTAAAATGGCTATATTCCATTGCGACCTCTGGTTCCTGTGACCACTATTATTAAGAATTTGCGCTGATGCACCATTTTGCATCAAACCACTCTGAATTTCTTTTTTTAATACCTCAAGGTTTGAATTATGCAATTTTTTAAATTGTTGCAATTCCCCTTTACAAGTACACTCATAGTGTAGATCTGCTTTGGTTTGATTACTTGAGTGTCCTCACTCCATGTCGTGTTCTCTGACTCTGATTTCATCGTTACAGGATTTTGATGCGTAAATTTAGACTACCAAGAGACCATGAATGTAAGTTTTCTCTTTTTTTGTAACTAAGTAAGCCCAACTGGGTCAAGCTCACTTCCGTTTCCACATCCATCACAGTCTTCACAGCAGTGCTTTGGTCACTTTGGAAGCTTTTGGTGTTCGCTGCTTTATCTCACGAATTTCATCTCCTGTTTCCTCCCATCAAGATTGTTTCCAGCCTGGTCTTGTGGACAGACAGATCCTGGAGGTGTTACAGGGTCTGTACAGGGCCAGAACTCCACGCCCAACTGACAGCACCTTCTCAGCACCTCCACAGCCTGACTCCTGCGAGGAGGAAGGTACAGTCAGGCAGAAGGCAGTCGGAGAAGATGATATATGCCCCATCTGTCAAGAGGAACTGCTGAAGAAAAGACTGCCAGTGACACATTGCAGGTTTATAAAGTTTAAATATAACTGCTTGTGGCCTGTGAACTGAGGAAGCAATAAATATTGTTATAATCTAGAATTGTAATATGTTAAGATCTGTATGTCATTAAAGTGTTTCAGACTATTTCTCTTTGGCTAACATCTCCCATCTCTCTCAGAGGTACTTAACTGATTAGCTGACAGTGTTAACATGTTACAGTTTGCTCTAAACAATGTTATGCTACACTTTTAAGGGAACAGTGGAGAGACATAATTTATATCAAAATTGTAGACCTATGAGTTTCCAAATCTGTTGTGATTTTTAATATGAGGTGCTGATTTTTGTCATCTTAAAGGTATGGATGCGGAAACAACGTCCACATCTCCTGTATGAAAGTCTGGGCTGACCATCAGACCAGGTCAGAAACGGAGGTCATGGTGAAGTGTCCGTTGTGCCGGGAGGACTTTGGTGCATTGAAGCTGCTGTTAGAGCAGGTAGGACTGACTTGACATACCAAGTACAGGAAATTTCCAATTTTTTCCCTAATGTTCTTATCTCTTTGAATTTTTATATCAGAAATTAAACAAGATAAATATTCCAGTACATTCTCAGTAAATATGTGCAGTGTGATGCAGCTGCACACATGACAATTCTGTACATTTACAGGTAAAGACCTCTGGCAAACTGTGTACTTCCTCGGAAAGAGAGCGACTGGACAAACATCTCGGGATCCCATGCAACAACTGCAGAATCGGTCCTATAGTTGGCAAATGTTTAAAGTGGGTGAATTCTTCCAACACTGTTCTCTACACTGAAGTTAGAACCTTGGTATGATAACCACTGATTGAAGTACCTGCATATCATTTACCTCAGTAGTTATTATAAAATAAATCAGCTCAATATTGATTGAGCACCATTAACCAACATGTGGCCCAAAGCCCCAAGTCTCATGTGAAGTCCTCAGAACATGAGAAAGCCCTTAGACCAAGCTCAAGTATTTGCTCATAGGCTTTATAAACAGTCCTTAGGAAGACTAAAGGCCTCTTACATGTTTAGTTTTCCATATAGTTCATGTAAAAACAGTCTTATACTGTAGGTGCACCATCTGCAGTTATTTCCATCTGTGTGAGGACTGCTTTAAGAGGAACTGCCACCCTCAGCATAGCTTTGCATCCAGAATGGTGAGTTTCTGATTCAAAGTTAATTTCCACCTTTCGTTTAGGGGTTATCGATGTATGAGTGTGTTTGAGTTTTCCAGGTAATTGTCAGTGTTTTCTCAGGATTCTAATTTCTAATAGATTTCTAATATGATTCTACCAGTTAACTGTGATTTCTGCAGAAAAGGAACCAGCCGTGGCAGCCAGTGGCGCCAAGTGTGGACCCCCAACCCAAACAAGCGCAGATAGTAAACAGTCAGTTGATGCACAAGTAAGTATGGATCTCTGATACACCACACATGAGTAACATTAATATTCATAAAATAGTTTGACTGTTTTTTTGGTGTTAGCTCTTCTTAAATGTTATAATAAAAACTATCCCTTTGTCACTGCAGCCCCACTGATGCCCTCAGCATTAAGGCCAGTGAGATGTCGGATGTGGTTCCAGAGCATGTGCTGAAGAGTTTACCAGTTCTACGAGTTCGCCAAACCTCCAAACTACTGGAAAAGGGCATGCAGTGCCGCTTATGCCTTCAGAGCTTCCATTTGGGCCAGCATGTTAAAACTCTACCCTGTCGACACAAGGTAACGTCCAGAAGCCGTATTTTAATGGAATAGTTTGGCGTAAATTTACTCTGGATGTTGTTGATCAGCCAAGACATGGTTGGTGTCCAGAATGTGCTTCCTTAGTTTTGCACTGGAGCAACAAGGCTAATGTAGCTAACAACAATGGGAAGTTTACATTCCTCCAATTAGGGTCATAACAAAAAACTCCATACCTACTCTCTTAAAAAAGATGGTTCTTCAAGGGTTCATTAGCAAAGAAAATGGTTATATATGGAACCATGAACACTCAAAGAACCCTTTGCATGATTAAAGGGTTCTTTGACTGGTGAAATCATTCTTCAGATGGATGGAGAATATGCAGTAAAGGGTTCTATATAGCACCCAGAGGGGTTTTTCTATTATTGCAAGCTTGACATCATAACAATAGAAGAATCTATTTGGGTGCTATATAGAACCATTTTCAAAAAGGTTCTACATAGAACCATATACGGCACGTTCTCCATCATTCTGAAGAACCATTTCACCGAAGAATGTTTTCACCAGTCAAAGAACCCTTCAATCATGCAAAGGGTTCTTTGAGTGTTCATGGTTCTACATAAACCATTTTCTTTGCTAAAGAACCTTTTTTTAAGAGTCCTTGAACTGCATTCATTTGTTAAGTAATTTCAAAAAGGTTTGGTTTCTGACGCTGTTGAAATGGATAAAAAGTATGTTGCATACCTAAAAAAGCATGGTTGTATATAGAACCATGAACACTCAAAGAACCCTTTGCATGATTAAAAGGTTCTTTGCATCATGAAAGGGTTCTGTGAGATTTAAAAATAAATGAAGCAGCAATCTTGAAACCTTAAGTTTGTCTGTACTTTTATCAATTTTATAGACCAAGGTATTTAAACCACATACGCGAGCCTGTTTGAGATTACTAAACACCTCAGCATGATTTGGTATGCAGTTAGCTATATTTGCCTCATAGCTCCAGAAATCATGAGGCAAATCTTGGACACCAAACATGTCTTGGCTGGCTGACTACATATGTGGTAAGGGGAAAACTGTGTAAATTAGATTTTTCACCACACTATTCATCTGACTATAGCTGGTCTGTACCTTTTATGCTAGTAAATGTTGTCATGTCTGTATCTTTTGGTTATAATAACAATTATACAACTAAGTTTAGAAGTTATATTCTTATCCTTATGTCTGTGAGACTCCTGTTGAAGTGATAGTATGATGGCACTCTTCATAATTCATCATTAACTGTATCAGCAAAGTCACTGAGGAAGCCTAGTGGTAACACCTGAAGGATGGCTGAGGCATAAGGACAGTATCTATACCAAACTGCTGCTCCCTCTCTTTTTCTGGCCTTGCAGTTCCATACTGGTTGTATCGATACTTGGTTACGCCGGTCTGTCTGCTGCCCACTGGACTGGCAAGTCATCTACAATCCCCTCACATGGAATGTTGCTGGGGTCCAGGCATCCGTCACTCCTACTAATGGTGCCAAGACTGGCCTTTCTGATCAGCAGTGGTCTGAGCTGTTCATTCCAGGTTTCGGCCTGCTGGCTCAGACTGCCAGGGCACCTGCCTTACATAGCACAGAAAGATCTGACACATCTACAGCAGGTCCACTGGATCGTCTTCGTTTTGAATCCCTTACCCAGGGTACACAGAGACTCTGCATCGGCAAGACAAATTCTGGAATGAACAGAGCCCGAAGTCAAGCTAGTGAATCCAGATTCAACCAGAGGTGCAGGTCTTTGGGACAGGCGCCAATCTCGGCCCCCAGGAGAAGAGACAGTGTGAAGCCATCTTTTCCAAGCAGATCCTCACCCCTCACATCAGCATGTACTATCAGGAGAATGGAAAGGCCTGAAAGAACCCAGCAGAGCTTTTTTCCAGAGTTAAATGAGCGTCCCAATAAAACCAGACTCAAAAACGGTTCTCCCCAAGGACATAAACCACTGTGGTCACGTAGTGGGAGCAAAAGACCACAGCCGAGTGGTAAAGATCTAAGTGAGCTTGATCTATGGATGGCAAGCGTACCAATCAGTGTTAAACACCAAAGGAACCAAGAATAGTGGAACAGAATGTTTTTATTATTTAGCACAAGTATTTCATAATCAAAATAATCTGATGATTACAGTTATTTTTGATTAACCATTTGATTAGATTTTCCTTCAAGGACTGTTTATGTTCTCCTTGTCAAAGAAGAGGGATTTATATTTCCTTTTTTCAAGCTAAAGTTGTAGTTAAAAGCAAATTCAACAAGCATGTTGTATCTGTTCTTTGCTTTTACACTGACACGATTCATGGACACACCTACTCTCAGAAGGGCTTTTCTTTATTCTGTTTTCCACATTTTTGATAATGGTGACAACATCAAAACTGTGAAATACATATATATATATATATCCTTATCCTTTTTGATCTTTCTTTTGAAATACTAGCAAAAATTAACCTTTATTTAAGGCATAACTGTTGAAAGAAAAACTAAATCTTGTCATGAAATAAATATTTTTCTTAAATCTATCTATGCCACAGCAGTTGGCACCCCTAGAAATTCTGAAGAGTGAAATCTAGCAAGTATATTGTCATACATATTTTATATTTTATAGTTCATCTGAGTGATTAGTAACACTTAAATGGTGAGCTATGACTTCCTGATTCACTGGGGAATATATATGAGATGAAACACAGGCCAAATTCCCTCAGTCCATCCATCACTGTGAGAAAGACCAGAGAACCTCGCAATGATGTGCGACAAAAGGTTGTCGAGGATCACAGATGAGGAATTGCTGACATTAGTTAGGCCTTGGGGTCAGAATGTCTTCCGAACCACAATCAAACAACACCAAACACCAGAGGTGAGTTTGGATACAAAGATAGCCATGTGGAAAAGTACCTCATTCCCACTGTGAAGTGTGGTGGTGGATCTCTGATGTTGGGGGCCGTTTTTTCCCCACAAGTCCCGGACAATTTATACAGATACATGGAATCACAGACTCCATGAAGTACCAGCGGAAATAAAAAAAATCAAAACCTGACTGCCTCATCCAGGAAGCTTTAACTGGGCCATAGTTTAAAGGATGCCCTTAAAATCAACACAAAAATGATTCACTGTCCACAGAATTAAGGTTCTGCCATGGCCACCCCAGTCCCCTGACCTAAACCCCATAGAAACCCTGTGGGATGAGCTGAAGAGCAGAGCGTGGACCTCAGAATCTGAAGGATCTGGAGAGGTTCTGTATGGAGGAATGGGCTCAGATCGTTTGCCTGTGTTCTCCAGTCTCATTAAGCTTTATAGGAGAAGACTCTGAGCTTTTGTCTTTAAAAAAAAGGTGGCTGCACAAAGTATTAAGTAGAGGGGTGCCAGCGACTGTGGCACACGGAGATTTGAGAAAAATATTTATTTCCTGATAAGATGTATATTTTTTCAATCATTGTTCACTTCAAATGAAGGTTAGAATTTTGTTAATATTTTAAGTGAAAAATCTAAATGATAAGCAATAAAGGTTCTTTACAGCCTGTTTTGCTGAAGTTTACCATGGGTGCCAGTATTTGTGGAGGGCACTATAAAACAGATAGTTACGGTCCTAAAATCTGATTGGCTGAGCTGCACTCAAAGCCGTTGCAAGATTCACAATAAAAACAAACTTGTCCTTGTTCACGTCCTGACTAAGAACACCCTTCCCCTTGATAAAATCACAGTAATGTACAGCCTCTCGTGGCTTATTGCTTTTATATATATATATATATATAGAGTCTTAAAGCACAGTAACAAAAACAGCCTGTTTAATAAATATAGAGCCGTTGGAAAATGGTCACGTAAAAATGAATTGGCCCTTTAAAGTTGTGAAAAGCACATTAAATCAGATTTTTGAAACTGTTTTACTGGTAATGTAAAATGCTGTTTAGGTAAGCAGAACTCACGAACAGACTGGTTACACCCTTTATTGATGTGCACAAAAAAGGCAAATGACAAGCTGGTCAGTAAAGCATTCAAGAAATGGGAGGACTGTCCCGTAAGCGCTTTTTTAAAGTGGTATGTTTAAAAATGACTGAAGTATTTTACAATTAACATAAACAATACACAGTACAATATGAGAAGTGACGTCTAAACACATTTGGTTGACACTACTTACAAAGAAAATGATCTTCTTGGCTTCTTTTCGGTCATGCATCACTATTTTATCGTCATAATGTCAAAATCAAACTGCCTTCCAAAGCTCAGTCCACACACTTCTGCTACTTGGTAACAGTCTACCAGTGTTTCTTTCTAATCATCAACAAAATATGAGTGCCACATTAAAAAAAAGAAAAAAGAAAAAAAAAAAATCAGACATTCAGCAAGTGATTACATTATAGCCTACTGGTCACTTTCGTGAAGTAATATCACCCATCAAAACATCTATGCACAAAAAACATCATGACGTGCTTGAACTATGGCCATTTAAGCATTTTACTTACAGCTTTGAAGTATTCATAATAAAAGCCTTGGTAAAAGAAGACATAACCTGAGCCAAATCTCTGGTGTTTGCTGCTACATTCTCACATGTAACACATTATATCATCCAAAGGGGAAAAAAAAAAACTTCAC
Source organism: Piaractus mesopotamicus (assembly GCA_023558415.1). Taxonomy (NCBI): domain Eukaryota; kingdom Metazoa; phylum Chordata; class Actinopteri; order Characiformes; family Serrasalmidae; genus Piaractus; species Piaractus mesopotamicus. Next base: position 9,665 of record JAILXH010153775.1, read on the forward strand.
AATGAACTGCATGCAATTTCAAAGAGTATAAACAATATTAAGTGTGTGAAACAATCTATGACCTCAAAGGCCTCTTTTTATTGAAAATTCCAGTTATAGTGCACTTCGTTTTCAGTTTTTCCTGAATGCCAGAATTTAATGTCCTTCATGTACTGGTTACATACATGAGGTAAATACGACGGTTACTGTTGTTTCACAACATTCCAAATCATTACGTTTACTAGATTTCATTTTTTATCGTGGCACTCTGTGGCAACTCTTTATTATTTCACATTTGCACCTGAACTTAAAAAAGAAACACGACCTCAAGCATACACAGCATTTCATCATCTTAATGCCATGACAACCATCCTTTTCAGTATGCAGACTCTCCATCAGTTTAAAAAAGCTTTGTAGGTATAGACATTGTGCTCACAGTGAAAAAAAAGTTGAATCTGAATGTAATATGTACGCTATTGCAATGCACTCTTACTATGTAAACGTAGGACTTTGTACAAACGTGACAAGGGCAATGACGCACTGGAGTGAGCAGTGAAGCTATTGTGACACATTGGCCAATAGTTGGAGGCAGCAAAATTAGAGATACCACAGAAATTCACTTTTAGAAAGCTATGCTCCAAAGGTAAAGACCGGTTGTTTTTGTTTTTAATCGATCATGGCACCCTTCCTGATGACAATACAATAAGGCAAGTTGATCAAAACCAGGTATATTTGGCGAACACCGAAAAGCTCCACAGAGGCTGAGCACAAAGGCTGGCTAGCGTTTTGTTTGTGGCCTCTCTTCCCTCACGTGTCGAGTTGCTTTCTTATCAGGCTTTTTGTCCCGTACCTTTCGCAGCCTGCGAGGCGGCGGGGTGGATCTGGATTCACTGGATGTGTCACCTGCGTCCTTATCCTCAGGGATGTTTGGGATGGCTGCGCTGCTACCCTCTAGGGTGTTCCTCAGGGATGCATCCTCGGGACTTCCAATTTCGCTACTGCTCAAGTCCTGTTCCTCATGGCCACGACCCCCTACTGCTTTGGGCATGTTGGTGATGGAGGGACCCTCCCGGTCGCTCTTCCGTACCAACTGCTGCAGCTCATTCATATCCACCCCAGAGTCCAGGCTGGTGTCGTTGCTGCTGCCTGGCCGATGCCTCCCCTGGAGCTCGATTACAGAGTGACGGACTTGGGCTGCTGGTTTACCATCCAGGGACACGAACCATGCCCGAGGAGGATGAGGAGAAGGCTTGGCTTTGGAGAGCTCCAGCAGGGTCTGTTCAGAGATTCCCTGAAGCTCACCGCGGAATGGACCCATTCCTGCTGCCTCATTCAGGGTACCCGGGACAGAGACGGACTCAAGCAGGTGACTGTAGCGGCCCCAAATTCCTGGGATGGCAGTGGAGGTTTGTGGGCCCTCCAAAGCAGGCTGCTCATCGCTGTCCTGCTGTGGGACTTTGGGCAACGTCTGGGTGAAACTGTCTTTGAAGTTGCGCTCGGCCTGTGCTCCGTGTTCCATGCCATTCCGGGGAAAGGTGGCGCATCTGCTTCCAGTAGGATCAGCCTGTCCCTGGGCAGTGAAGAGCTCTGGAGCTTGAACAATGGCCACAGGCTGGTTGTAGATGTGGAACAGCTTGTCTCGATACACCACACTCTCTCCAGGAGCTTGCCGTGAGGTACTCTTTTCAGACATCTCTCGAAGCCTTGCTACTTCATCACTGTTCACATACAAGTTGGGTACCGGAGCCCTGATGCTCTCTAGGCCTGCAGTTCCAATGTTCTCATATATGTTCCCCACAGGCCTACACACGTTTTCAACGTAGATGTTATAGTTGGCCTGGTGTCGAGGGGAGGCTGACACATCGGGATGGCCTACACCTCTTGAGGCCATTGGGTAAGACCTGTCCCCACTGTGGTACAAAGGCTCATGGACTTCATCTGAGCTGGTGGATGTGGTCTGGTCTTTCTTTAGAACAGACAGTTTGGTGGAGTTCCGTCGTTTCCGCTCAGTCTCATGGTTTAAATCTCTGCAAAGCAAACAGAAAAAGAAATGCTACCTTACTTGGAGAGTCATCTACAGATGGACTTTGCTCAGTGTTTGACAAATACAAAAACTTAGTATCAGCACAGGGAACAAGGTTATGGTTAGGATCAGGCTTTGCACTGACTTTAAGACAAGATTAGATGCATCAAATTTAAGGTCAAAGTTAGGGTGAGTGTATCCGTAAGAAACCAATAGTCCAACAGGGCTAAGTTGGTGGTAAAAGTGATCTCTTACCTGCAGTGACACAAGATCACAGATAAAAATCCAATGACGATCACTAGTGTACCGCCCAAGATGCCCACAAGAAGGTATGTATGGTATGAGATGAAATCCATCGAAGTTGCATGTCCCATGTAACCTAGATTTTTGCAAACACAAATCTGGTTACTGGGTTGGAAATGTACAAGAAAAGAGTTAAACACTTAAGGCTTTGTTCATATTAGCCTTCGGTGATGACACAGATTATGGGTGCCTTGTACATCTCTTCTTTAAACCATAGCCTTGTTTATGGGCTATGCATGGATCCTATGCTATGTGGAAAATGACCGCTCTTGTTTTAAGACATATCGATTTTCCGGCTTACCACTGGAAGATGGAGATGGCGCTGCGATCCAGTTTCCAAGGTGGGGAGCCACATAGGTCCAGACCAATCTATTTCGTTCCCTCCTAACAGAGCCGAAGCCCTTATTCACCCAGGTACCTGCATCAAAAGAATATGCTAATTCATTGGAAAACCAGAAGGCAAGCCTGAGACCTTCTGAGATTACAGGAAAGGCTTCAATGAGCATAGAAAATTATGCAAAACAGTGTGAGCCACCCTCAGTTGTTGGAAATGGCAGGGCTCAGGGGACAAGACTATGAAGACATATGCCAATATTTATATTGTATAAGCTGATCTAATCTGCTTTTTTGTTCTCCACCAACCTGTGGTCTTGTCAAAGGTCCAGGCAGGGAGGGAGTCGGAGGCTTGGAAGTGGGTGTGGTACGGTAAGGGAACTGTGAGCTGAATGGGCCCTCTGATGTCAATCTCTTTCCCAGCGGACAGCAACTGAGTGCTGAGCATTGTCACAGGGCTCAATTTCATACTCCTGTATCCTGAAACTTGAGAGAAATATACTCTGATTTATGAACAGTCGGCACTGTAGATATATAGAAGTTTATGTCCTACTGCAGTGGTGGCCAACCCTCTTCCTGGAGATCCACCTCAGGATCTGAAGTTCTGCAGAGTTTATTTACAACCTGAATCCTTTTCTTTACCTAACACTTTGCATCTGATCTAGCCAATCAAGGACTTCTGAAGAAGTTAACTTTAGAAGAATTTAACAATGCAGCCCATATTTAACTTTTTTTGAAAGAACTGAAGCGGCGAGGCAAACATTGCTAACAAACCCCAGAACTCGATAGTCACCCAAATAGCCCAAACTGCGTCTGTAAAAATACACCATCTTTCAAACCGCTTAAACTGCATCCAAGTCTTCAGTTTGCACAGACTTGTCGATGTGGTTTAGGACACAGTAAGGAGAAGTGCTAGTCTAACTGCAGAGGCGCAGTACCTCACTCTCAGAGCTGTCAGACCCCCACTCTCAGCCCAGATATGATGTTAAGGTCAAGAGGCTGAGTAGCTGGCATGGAAGGCCGTGTTTAACGCTTTAAGAACACATCAAATACTAGGGCTGAATCTCAAATGGCTCCCTAGTCCCTACATAGTGCACTGCACAGGTCAGGAAACTATGGCTTCTGTGCATAAACAGTGCTCTAAATGTTAGCTAAGGAGTTGTGCAGTGTATGTCTAAATATAAGTGGCTTTCTATCTGACATATAATGCACTATTTGGGTGTAGAAGCCAAATCTTTAGTACAGAAAGAACCCTAAAAGTGACCAAAATACAAATATTTTCTCTGGCTGCGTCTAAAACCACACACTTCTGTCGTAAATAGTATGTCAGAAGTATGGTGTACTAGTTCTGACTCCTGCAGAGTTTAGTTACAACCTGAAACCAATTCCCCTTTTTTACCTAACACTATGCATCTGATCCAGCCAATCAAGGACTTCTGAAGAAGTTAAAGGAATGTCAGAACTAGTACACCACCAACAGAAGTCCATGCATTAGTTTAGCATGTATAGTACAGTACTATGTGGTTTTGAATGCAGCTTGATTTCTAAAGGTTTATGTAGAGACGTTCAATTCACCGTTTACTGCTGCACTCGTGAGAGCAGAAAGTGCGGCTGCAGTTTCTAAACGGAGGCGCAGGAATTGAAAGTGTGGGGGCTGAAAGTGTGGGGGCTGCGGCTGTGAAGTTGGGTACTCCTGTGACTTACTGTGAACTATAAAAATGAGCAAAACTGCCTGCAGCCACTTTAGACAACAGGGTCTGTATTGGCGAACCACCTCAGGAGCAGGAGTGCTGAACTAAAATCAGTCTTTGTGACAATGACGGTAATAAACATAAAGGAATCTGATCCAAGATCATCCTGCTTCGTGATTACTAGAGCCTGGTGTTGTCTGAAATGACTGTCCATAGTGGTGAAGTTCATTTTTATAACCCACAGTAAGTCATCCTGGATGCAGTCTGAGCAGAGCAGCATTGAACTATTCCTTTAATTAGCTGATGACGGGGCAGAACTGGGGCTGAACCGTTTGGGGAAAATATCTTAATACGATTTTTTTTTTTACCAGCCCTGTGACCCCAATTTATAATTTTGATTATTTTCATACATACAGGCTCCTGCAGTTGAAAGGGTTTATTTACATTGGTTTAATGCAGAGGCCAGCAGACCTAACATACTGTTTAATCAATTATGTAAATCACTCAACATTATTATTTAATCAATGGAACACTGACTAAGAGACTGTAGTCATCACTGACTTGAACAATGAATCCATTAAAAACAGTCTGCTGAACTTCAGTTTTCCTTTGAGTACCTTCTGATCTTTGATTACTTACGCTGAGTGCACTCAATAATCCGGTCATAATCACATTTCTGCAGTTACCTGATTATTCAAATGGTCATGTAAACAGCACACTCCGATTTCTTAGACTGGAGTAAGGTCTAGAAATCTGATTAAGAAATCCAATAAAGAGAGCTGGATTTTAGCTCAGTAATAAATATTTCTCAGCACGTTATACTCTTACTCTGATTTCTTTCGGATTCCTCAGTCTGCGCATGTGCGAAAACAGTGGTACCGGAAATAAGCAGCAAAACACTTTCGGAGCGACGCTAAAACTACATACTTGACGAAATGAAGGATGAAATATTCTTCATCTTCTAGATGATGTGCGCTCATATTTTCAGGTAAAGTGGTGCGATGTTTTTTAAAAAAAAGCCGCGGCATAAAGTTTGAGTTTTACATTACGTTCACGCTTCTTCTGTGAGTCTATTGGCTGGTTGTAGAGCAGAAATCCGATTACTGTCTGACTCATTTAGACCTGGAGTTTCCCATAATCTGATTACTCAAGTGCATGTAAATGTGTTGATCGGGTTACTGACAAAATCTGATTTTCTGCAGGTATCGAATTATTAAGTGCATGTAAACACACTCACTGATTCCTCTGCAGTCATTAACATACATTCAGAAGCAGCCTCCATGTCTGCGTACCTCCTTTGTTGTTGAGGACCCCCACTGTACAGAAATGACTGTCTTTCTCTGGGGGTGGGGTTGGAACGGTCAGATAGGCAGTCACCATGGAGATGCTCGTGTTCTCTGGGAGCGAGAGGAAGCTCTTGGGGAACTGGACACTCGGCTGGGATGACAGGTCTTTAGGAGAAACAGTGTTAATGTAAGTGTCGGGTCAAGCGTTTTGAAAGTAATATTATTGGAAAGATTTGATTTAAGTCTCTAAACACACTGTTTACACACAGAAACAACATTGCCAACTCAATCTGAAGTAAAACTCTGAAGTTGTGAAAGATGAAAATCCCAAAACTCCCTCAAAAAATTGCGACGCAAAACTGTCCAAGGAAGTTAAACTGACCTTTGGTTAGATTTATGTGCCCCATAAGTGATAACATGCAATGTATTATTTCATTCATCCAGAAATCAAAGTTTTCCCCCAGAAATAAATAAACAAACAAACAAACAAAATATGCTTCTGGACGACTCAAACTAGGTTCAGCATGTGTACGCACCAGATGTTTTTCTTGTTATCAACACAGTGTCTTCAAAGAGCCAGATGTTGCCTTGGGTTTGCGGGACCAGGGACATGGTAACGGCAGAAAATACTGAAACAGAACATGAAAAAATAAGTTCAGGTCAGATCTGACACCCTCAGCTTTGTCTGAATTACGTTAGTGTTAGTATCAGTGTTCGGCATGTGAAGGTCATTTGTGCCCGAGTCAAAATGCTGTCAGAGTGTTAGAAAACAGGCCAGCGTGATGTCAGAGCAGCTCACAGAAAGCTTCTCTCACAGCACTGTGTGAAGCCATTGTTTAAACTCGGAGGCATCGTCCTGGAACACGGTCGCTTATCTGATGGTAGGAGGGAGCGATTATGGGTAAAACAAAAATCTTAATGGAGGAATAAGATATCGGTGTAATCTCTTCTCCTAATAGGTTTGCAGCACACTGAGCTCTGGTTGAAGTTGTATTTAATGTAACTGAGAGTGCTAATGCTGCACCTGCTTTTTATTCTGGTTTTAAATGCAATGTGACAAATTCCAAGAGATATCAAGAAATAAAGTGATACAAGAAAATGGAAAATCTTTGAAACTCTACACGTTCAGGTGGGAGGGATTTTACACTAGCGTTCAAAAGTTTGGAAATCACTGTTCAAATATCTGCTGTGAGGAGAAAACCTTGTATCCCCATTTTTGTCGTTTTTCATTTTTGACATAATTTGAAAAAGGCAGTTTCCCTTTATGTTGTGTTTTCATATTTCCCTTTATGTTATGTTTTTAAATTTCATTATAAATGGACCAACAGAAATGGTCCAAAATTATTTTGAAATAAATATTTCTCCATTTACTTCCATTAACAGTTTAGAACATTTTTCCTACTCCTGTAAAAGTTACAATTTTGGAGATACGAGGTACATATATATATATATATATATATATATATATATATATATATATATATATATATAT
>JAILXH010153793.1:3972-17304 GCA_023558415.1 Piaractus mesopotamicus
GTGTGCTCAGTAAAATACATCAATGGTCAGTATGCTGAGTAAAATAATAAATCAGTGATCAATATAATTAGTATAATAGTAAATTAGTGATCATTGTGCTCAGTATAATAATAAATCAGTGATCAATGCGTTCAGTATAATAATAAATCAGTGGTCAGTGTGCTCAGTATAGTAATAAATCAGTGGTCAGTGTGCTGAGTATAGTAATAAATCAGTGGTCAGTGTGCTCAGTATGATAATAAATCAGTGATCAATATGCTCAGTATATTAATAAATCACTGGTCAGTGTGCTCAGTATAATAATAACTCAGTGGTCAGTGTGCTCAGTATAATAATAAATCTGTGGTCAGTGTGCTCAGTAGGGGAACCCCTTAGGGCCTAATGATTTCTGGGAAATCAAAAATGCATACCTGTAATTTTTAGTTCATTTTTATGCAGCAGAATCATGTTTATATTTAAACTCTGCTAGTATTACTGTACTACTCTTGTTTCATTATAAAGTGCTGAATGGAAACAAAAAGGTTCTCTTCTTCTTAAAATGCCCATGGGAAAAGTGGCCAATCAGGAATTGTTTTTCTCTATGGTATCTACGTAGATATAGCTAAGTGAGCCTATTCCTAATGGTTAGGCCTTCAGGAGCTGAAGAGAAGTCCTAGAGTGTTAGATTAACTATCAGCATAACTACAAAGTGACAGAGGAATCAAATGATCACTTTTTTAATTTCCAAAGGGTGGGACCAATTTTGTGAGGGGAAAAAAGTCATTCTAGGTCATTCTAGTCCCAGATACGGTTTTAGAGCCTATACAACAAGTTATTAGAAATGAATAACTGTGGTGGCACCTCTACACCAGGCCTCTCCACCGAAGGAGACACTGTGAAACAATTACTTTCAATTACATCCTGGTGCCTAAAAATAATCAGCCTGTCAAAAAGTGTTTGTGTAAATCGCTATTAGTTCAGCGCTAGCAAAATGCAAGAATCCTATAGAACGCCAGAAGAAATTAGCATTATCATAGAGGTGGGTCTTTTTTGACATTTATGGCCCAATAGAAGGCCTAGCTCTAATATTCACCGTTCGCCACTGGCGCTCAGTATGACAATAAATCAGACACACCTGTTTTAGCGTTTTTGCTGTGGTTTTATTATGGCACATCAAGTAATGGGAAAGGGACTAATATGTAATTTTTCCCTCTTTTTCTCTTCCTCTCGCTTCTATTTTTGACTCTCGCTTCCAAACCCAATCATCACGCCTGATTCACACTGTGTACATAGTGATAGCAGACTCTCTCTGAAAGAACTCTAATATAAGTCTTTTCAGAAGTCGTTGTAACGAAGATTTAGAATGGTGCAGACTGCATACTGGCATAAAACCAAAAGCAGCTGCCCTTGAAGCGTTTGGGGACACCTTGCTTTTTTATTACTTGTGAGTATCTTTGCAGCGAAGTAAGAAAAAAAAAAAACCTGCAAGAGTTCACAGCTATTTAACAATACTTTGGATTTATTTTGCATTGCTAATTGTCACGTTCTGTTCCATCAGTTTTGCAGCGGAAATGCTTTCTATTAAAGTTATTTTAAACTAACAGAGAAAGCATGCTCATTTATTAAGGCTATTGTGAAAAGCTAAATGTCCCCAAGCTTTTGATGGGCAGTGTATATGATGGCTGGTATTTGGAAGAAGGGATTGTTAGAAGAACCTCTTTGATGACATTGTTCCTTCCTCTTTTATGCTCCTATCTTACGTGCAGTTTTCCACAGGAACTTGCTGATAATCCCGATAGAGACAGATTACAGGGTCTCGTGATTTTCTTGGCCTGGCACGGGCAGCAGCTCATTATCTGGCACTGGAGGACGCCTGCCCGCTTCCCCTCACCTGTACTGGCCTGGGTCAGGCAGAACACAGCTCATGTGTTAATGATTGTTCAAGACAGGTGATCAAGGAGGGTGTGAGCACATTGTGGCTCCTTCAGCGTACACTAAACACGTCCACAAAATGCATACTTTCTGCAGTATTCGTTCCCCCTCAGTGCTCCATTGTGCAGTTAACATTTAGATCTCTAGAGAACATGAACAGCCATGTGATCTGTCAAGTGTCAACTTGTCTGTTAGAATTTAGGCACAGCATTTAAACGCAGGTCTAGAGCTACTGTAATCTTCAACCAGTGCTTTTAGATTTTAGCTTCTGATTTTAGGCCACATTCCAAAGCCAAAGTTTTCTAAATTGTTATATGTAATGTTACTAATGATAAAATAGAGGTAAATCTGAAGAAATAATTTTTTGGGGGGCCTATTTTACCTTACAACGCCCTGCATGTACCTCTCCACTGTGCATGAATTTAAAAAAATTATGTTTTGGTCCAAAAGCTTCTCTTTCATGTTATAACTTGCTGTAAAAGTGAGCTTTCAGAAACTATTTATAAGTCTGGTTCCTGTTACCACCACTGTGAACAATTCAGTAGGTTTCTCTGGAATGGAGCATTTAACAGCAAATCGCATTCGGTAATGTCAATTGTGCTTCTGACCCCTCCCCCAAGTGGGTGAATTTGATGATTGCGAGTGCCTTAAAAAGATTACTCAAAGAAAACTCAGTCAGAACATGGGGAAAGATGTGTCTTTCGAGGATGTAAGTGAATGATCTACTATTGTCATCATACCTTCATCAGTATAATGTTGATTTTGCATTTGAGACCTCAACATTGAGCCATATCTTCTTTTGAACCCTGTGCACGTGATGTTAAAATGTAAAGACGTATGACGAAATCTGACCTGACGTCTCTGATATTTTAATAATTATTTTCAGCTTTACAGGACAACTCGCAGCAGCACACGGACAGCCTATTTTAGTGTGTTTTTCAGTAATGTCACTTTCAGTTTCGACAAAAAATCCTATATAGTGCAGCTTTAAAAATATCTTAAATGTACAGAGCTCTAATGATATGCTACACAAATTTGTTTGGCTCAGATAAATAAAAGTTCTCCAGCAGAAATTTTTCAACACCTGCTACGTCGCCCTCAGACAAAATAAATCCCAAAAATCACAACCGTAGAACCTTTTAAACTGCTTGGAACCACTGGTGGTTCCAAAACGCACTTCGTCATATTCTTTACTTCATAACTTTCATATTTCATAAGCTTCATTCAAAAGGTGGGTGTCATATGAGAGCTGTATCTGTCTACTTTCCAGTCAAATAGATGTGTGATGTAATTTTAAAACTTTATAATAAAAGAAGCTGAACTGAAATGTTTTTTCTACTGAAATTTGACCCTTTTTTCCACAAATCTGAGCTACAAACTGGATTTTAGATGGTGTCTCTTCAGTGATCTGCTCTGTAAAAATTATTTTTATGAAAAAATACAAAGAGCATTTAAAGATTTTTGGCTTTTTAAGCAGTAAGCATATAGCATTATGTGTATGATCATAAAACACATTTTCTGTTAATTAGAGGGGAAATTTTATAACAAAAAAAATGTACATTTATTTCATGCAGTTACTGAATAATTTGCCTTACAATTTAAGCATTTAAATTCAGATAGAAAAACCAAAATATACCCACAAGCATAAGAGGGTAAGATCTTCATATAGCAAGGATGTAGCATATAGCAGTGTCACTGATGCAAGGCACTGCCCTTGTGAAGCAGCAAAAGCTATTTGACTGCTAGTGGCGCCTCCTTGTGGGAAATGTTTAGCCTGCTAAACACGAATGAGTGAGCGAGTTACAAGCTGATATCGTAAGGTGCTTCATATCTAAAAAGCTCAGTAATTTCAGGGTAGGTGTGTTCATAGTGTAAGCCACGCCCCCCACCAACTTAACTCTAATAAGATGCATCCCAGATGCATAGTTTTGGTCATTGACAGTGTTTTACTTACGGACGGTACATGAGAAGTGCTCTGTAGAGACTGAAGGACGTATCTGTAATACAGTTTTGAGTTTCTTTGCACTGTTTAACATTTGGTTTTTTTGATATCATCATTATCATCTTCATCACTTTTATTTATATAGCACCTTTCCCATTCTCAAGGACGCTTTACAAGCATAGAACATGAGCTTTAAACGTGAAGTGCATGTTTAACAACAAACGACATAACTATCAGACACATGTAGACACTACATTTAAAGACAAGAGGAACATTGACATATATAACATTTTTATAGATAACAGTGTGCTAAAACGGGTCAGGAACTGCCTTAATCATTAAAACAACTCGATGTGGTTTGAGGCAAGTCTGTGATGACTTACATACAGTTTGTGCAATGCTGATTGGTAGCTATATGCTTCCACTACACTAGCCTCATAGCTCCAGTGCCAAGTTAAAGATGCAAACAAAGTTTTGGCTTATTGATTTTGGCTAAGAAGAACATTTTCATGTTCTGCCAATTTCATAGGTAACCTATGAAAAAGAGCCTCCAGATGATGATAACAGTGACATTTTTCCAGAATTATGTGGATATTTCTGTGTATGTGCACTCTATATCTGCTCTGTAGGCCTATATTCATGCCACAGGAGCCCGGCTTTATAGTTTTTTATATTAGATGTGTTTCTGTAATTTTAGTGCATGCAAAAGCCTCCAGTTTAAAAATAAAATTGAGATGCTGAACATAACATAACTTGTAAGATTCTGGCTACTTTTTTTTGGGATTTGTTAGTATTGTATTAGTATTTTTTTTAAATATGCAAAAACTCACAAGTGTGAAAGACAAAACATTGCAGCTGAATCTGATAAGCAGGTGGTCAAAGACAGTGAAAGCGAACTACACAATTTGCACAGTAGCCAAGACTTTGGCTTCCTGAGGAGGGAATCCGTCATGCTGTCGACCACTTCATAGCTGATGGTCAGGGGTCTGCTAACCCCTCCCCTGTCCTCCCTTCATATAGCATAGGCCAGTGCGTGTGAGGACTGGCCCTGTGCCCCTCACTACGGCATTCCACACATAAAGAGAGGGCATTTTGAGAAGGATGTTTCGGAGGCAGCTAACAGCAGATATTTTGACACCTGGAATGTTTTTCTTAATAAGTAACATTTACTCACGCTGCTCGCATTCCTGCCATAGTGCTGCTTTTCTGACGCCAGGCTTCTGCTTCTGCTGCGTCAGGATAGGCTGTTGTTTGTACATCTTAGGTACACCTAGGCATGTGCATGTGTATACATATGGATGAGTGCGGAGATTTATGATGGTTGATTTTACAGGGGGTGGCATGTTCTGTTTGTTGGTGCGTTCTCAAGCTGGTATAGGGGCATGTAATTCAACTGGAGGCAATTAAACCTGAATAGAGTGGCAATCTGTGTCATTATCACACTAAAGCCTTGAGTTTTCAGCACAGAGCTGCTTCATCCATGACCTGTAAACAAAAGTGCACTTCTGTGAATGAAACTAATTAGTAAATGAATTACTCTCAGTGAATTGCTCTCAGTATCATTTGGTGGCCCTAAGGGATTCCTCAAAGTACATTAGCCCTAAGCTAACGCTAGTGCACATGGACATTTTTTGACCATACTAGATTAAAAATGGACTCCTAAAGCTTATTAATAACATTCCAGCAGCTTGTTAATAACATTCCATTGAAGCTTTCAATAAACAGCAACATATACCTTGTTGCAGCTTTCAGTTAAGAACCTTGGAAAAGGGCCACAGCTGCTGTTTTTATTTCTAAAAAAATACCTGAAACCCAGCCTGACTGCCACTAGTAATCATAGTCAGTGATGTATCTAGGACTACCAGAAGGCCTAGAGTGACCTTCTTCTCACAGATTTGATCCTGCCCATTGTAAATGAAACTGCGCTTGGTTGATTTCTTGGCCAGTTCATAATTAGGTTGGTAGTTAGTCTAATGTGTAAAGCCTCATGAAGGCCTAACCAAGTGAAGAGTTCACTTGGCTGTATTTACCTAGATAACAAAGATAAAATAATTTTTGATTGGACAGTTTCCTGAAATTTTAACCCTGTATGATTAAGGATTATTTTGAAACAACATGCTGAATACTTAAATGTGACAAGAGAAACTACTTTACAAAGCATTGGAATATTAACAATAAAAATAACGCACCATACATTTTACATTTGAAAAAAACCTGAAACTTTTATTTTGGCCAAAAAATTAGGGCATACTTTCTAGAATATGACTACAATGGATTATAATTGATTATAACTAAAAAAAAAAAAGATGCTAAATCCCCACCTTTAGACTGATGCATCATAATGCATCAGTGCATTTTACACCATTAGTAACTATTATGAACCAAATCTGTAAGATATTCCAGTATGACAAAGGTTCAAGGGTTAAAATACAAATCAGACAACTGGATTGGATTGGCAACTGTTATAGAGTTTTATACAATTTCTTCCACACTCTCTTTAGAAGTTCTTCATGAATTCCTCATAATCTTATTACTGTTGGATGTACAGATTTTTCACCTGATAATGTGCAGTAATGCATGTGAGCTGGCTTTATATAGAGAGCATGTTTAATCAAACAGTGTTTCTCTCTCTTTGTGTTGATTTTACAGTCTGCGAGCTAGGAATGTGTGGAAGCACAATAACAGGCTTCGAGATAACACAGACTGCTTAGCTCCCTCCTCTAACAAACATATGCGATATCACTATGTCACCTTTGCCAGTCATAACATAAGAAACTATGTGGAAGAACTATTTTACATGGCCTTTGTCAAAGTGTTTGTGCAACTTTGCTCAATGGGAGGTGCTGGTGTGTGTGGCCTGTAATGGCAGATCAGGTCTGCATGCTTATGAAAGTCTTTTAGACCACAGTCCTGTAATTATCAAGCTAAATTCACAGCAAACTGCTTTAAAAGACTACTTTTCAGAACAAACATGCTCTTTGCCATGGAGCTTTATGGAAGGTGTTTGCAAAGGAATTGAGCACATCTTGAGCATTCCCTTCTCTTTATATTCTTTAACATACCCAGAAATAGTTATTTAAATTTCTACTAAGAATGATGATGGAGAACCCGCTGCTCTTGGAGTGTCCTACACAATGTAAAAGGAATGTGTGTGCACTCTCACTGAATTTTTTTCCAGTCTATTTAAAAGCCCATTAGTGCAGTTTTGGTGACTTGCACTGAGGGAGAGAGAGTTTTGGGGCATTAGTGGCATTAGCGATGAGTGGAAAAGAGAAAATGAAAGAGGATTGGCCCGTCCATGCTCAAAAGCGTTCACTCATAGCAACTGCTGAAAGGTTAGACAGGGCTGTGACCAAAGTGGATCCCAATTTGCGTTTTAGGGCACTATTGAATACTTTGGCCAATATTCTCTCAGTGTCCAAATCGTAAAATTCAATTTCAGGGTGATTTTGAGGTCATTACAATCTCCCACAGTACACTCGTAATTTGTAGTGAGCACCGCGGATCACTGCATCAACTAAATGTATACCAAAGTGCATTGTTACCAAGCAACAGACGGAGGATTGATACATTAACAGTGGGTGTTGAGTCACCCGAAATGATACTTTTCAGGCTCTCTTGACTCTACAAAAAACAGCAGCTCTGTACAGTTAAAAACAAAGACTCTTATGCTGCTCATCATATAACAAAAACACTGATTGATAAGTGCAAGTTACTGCAGTCATGGACTTAATGAAAGACTAATAATTAAATGTGTACTCTAGTCAAATTTGTACTTTTACTTGTCCCCTGCGCATTTCTATGAATTAGAAGCCGTCTTCAGCCTTCCAAGCAATGTTGGTTAATGTTGGTTTGTTTGTTGGTATGTAGGCTAACTGTTGAATACTGATACAGAGTGAGAAAGTTTTATTGATTCATGCATTTTTACCTCTAGTTAGTAAACTGTCTTCTGCCCTGTATAGTGCAATACTAATGAGGGAGTAGGGAACCATTTCAGTCACAATAAAGCCTATATGAACAGAATGCTGGGAAAAATCCCTTTCAGCCTAGTAAAGGTTGGAGTTTTCTCTATAATTTTTAAGTTAAAATGCTATACTATTGTAGGGTGACCTTACATCCTCTTTCTAAAAACAGCTTTGCTGTGTTGTTGACATTTGCTCTCTATAGTCTACCCCAGGCTGCCCTCTTGTCCCCAGTGTCTTTCTTTTTCAAAAACCAGAGTATGGTCACCCTAGCATATGGAGCGGGACTATGTTACTGCAGCTAATCAAAGCGAGGCAAACATCAGTGGATTTGCCACCGTCTTAATGTTAGCACAACAAAAAGCTTTATCCAGTTTATCCTAGCATTGTGGGCTTTTCACACTCATTCAACATAAGTATCATTTGAAATTAATACCGTAATGTAAGTGTCCATAATTTGCATTTGTTGGTTGAATGGGCAGCAAAACATGACAAGGCCTATAGACAATAAAGCCCCCGTGCCTCTCAGGCACTCACACTCGCCAGACCATGCTCTGCCCTGTTTACTCAGGGCGAGTCGGATGTGTACAGACTGGCCTTCCAAAGGTCAGGCATTTTTATTAAAGCATTATGTGCAGGTTTACTGTACGTGAGCTACTGAGATTTAGTCCCAAGGCCCTCTGTTCACAACCACACAAGATTTACTTCAGTCTGACATCTTGTCTTATTATTATCCAGTGGAATTTATGGAATGTGTTCCGGCTAAATCTTTTACTTGAAAATGAGCCAAGTCTCAATATAGTCGCCCTGCGGGTTTATCTGTAACACATCAACAAGACGGAAAAGGGCAGGGCTATTAAATCATTTACCATGTCTTGCAATCAGTGCATGTGTGAGTGTGCATGCATCAGTGGCCTTATCTGTGTCAATGTAGGGTATATGCATAATCTCAATAACATCTAAGTGCAACCAAAGGGCCAAGGTATTAAATTTTGCTATAATGTCTGCCAGGGCTGTTAGATTTGGCCATTGAGGAGTTTTCAATGTTTGGGCTAAATAAAGTTTCAGTATTTTTATCCTTTTTTCTTAGCAGTAACACGGTCATTCTTTCCATTTGCTGGGGGTGATAAACTGTCAGTCGATCTATTACCAGTAAAGAAGTTATTTGTTTTTTAGGATCAGAAAAAAAGGCAGAAAACATATATATAACAGACAATTACACAGAAGCCTCTACAACTGCTTATAATATCAGGTTTTCAGTGATTAGTTTGCCCATTCTTTGCTGTTATTACAGCTTTCATTCTTTTCCACAGAGCTGCTTTTAGTTTTTTCAAGAAATCTGCAAGGATTTTTATCCACACCTCCAATGTTCAGTCGTAGAAGTTGGTTGCGTTTTCTGCTTCTCATTATCCTAGTAATACCACACATTCAGTGATGTTGAGGTCTGGACTCTGGGATGGTCAGCCCATTGTTCTGAGAAAACCAGCAGCTTCTTTGTGTGATTTGCCATTTTTAATTTTTTTGCCATTTTTCTTTTCTCAGTAACAGCTTCTTGACAGCTACACAAGCTTTCAGACTCATAGCGCTGAGTTGTCTTCTCACAGTGAAAGGATGAACAGAAACTCCTGTGGGTGATCAGATTCAGATCTGAAGCACGAGTGTAGCTTGATTTTCTTAATCTCTCAAAGATAAAACCTTTAAGTAAAGTTTATCTGATGGTGACAGTTTTGGTGGTCTGCCACCAAATTGCATGGTTGTTAGGAGTCTGCATGTTTATTGGGACTCTACATAATCATTTAATCATCAACTTATGTTTTTAAATTTCTTTTCCTTATGGAAATGAGATTTTATGTCTAATCTTCTTGGAAATATCTCCTAAAAAACAACTTGTACTTGATGGCTGCTTTGACTGTAAATTAAATGCATTTTTTGCACAGTACTGTGCATGTTTTCCACCAGTTTTTACATTTTCTCCAGTGGCATTTTCCTTTTCATCCTCTCTGTCATCTTAACCTTCTTTTTGTCGCTGCCCATTATTCTCCACTCTGGTGACTGCATTGTTGAAGTCAGTGATGTGTGGAGAACCTCAGCGTGTCCTTTTTAGAGTGGCAGAGTGGACAAATCCTCAGTGCACTGACCCTCTGCTGCTTTAGACCTTCCTGTTAACAGCTCCGGATCACACTCTGTAAAATGAAACATAGAGGCAAATGATGTTAGGAACATTAGGACTGCATGATATGGACAAAATACATTATTTTGATTATATTACTGCATGTTGCAATTGCAATTTACCCAGTAGTATTATTTTATAAACACGACAGATTGGTCTTATTTAGATTTGTTTAATCTTGTGAATGATTTGATACTCATGGCACATTTTACTATTATTATTATTATTATTATTAATAATAATAATCAAAGTCAGCGAAGTTAGGAATTGACAACTTTTTGCTCCAAACATGTGACCAGCAGTATGCCAGTTTACTATTTCTATTTAGGCAAATGTATGATGCAATTATATGATATATATATGATGGACCAAAATGCTATAATATGCATGACTCATGAAGTTCCCTCTTACTTTTAATGTAGTACTTCATTTGGTTCATGTTATTTAAATAGGCTGCTGGTTTTTCATGTAAGGATTTAAAATGCCAGTTTGGCTCATAAAAGAGCAGATCATTTATATTGCAGCTTCATGTGTTCACATTGTGAGAATTGGGTTTTTAAAAAGAAAAAGAATTACAAAAAAAGTGGGCAAAAATGGGTTTTGGCCAGTTTGGCTGTAAAAAAAAAAAAATTGGAATTGGTCATAAAATTATGATCATGAAAGTCATGATCAACAATAATGACAAACTTTATATTAACAAACTATATATTATGTAGCCCTAATGTAAACAGGATCTGTATTCATCCCATTCCAATTCTTCAGCTGTGTGTAGCAAAAAGCAGTGCCCTCTGTATCACAGAGTACATGGCCTAAAGGATCTTATTCCAGCTTGCATCAGAGTCGTACCAGTATGTAATCTGCACTCCGAGTATGAAGCAACGTCAGGAGAGTTGATGAATGTTTTTTAATGCACTTTCTGTATTTGTGCTGGCTTGTCATCTCTGCATTGAGACAAATACCCAAATCCCTGCCCCCAACTTTATGAACAGGGCTATTGGTTAGCAGTTTATTTTCTATGCCACACCTTTGCAGTGATAATTATGGTGGGGCTCATGTAACAGGGACTGTGGGCTGTATGGAGTTCACTGAAGCAGCTTGCATTTCCCTGATTGCTTGACAATCATATTAAAGCCCATTTTAAAGCATCTAATTATTATGTTTCTTTCTTTTGAATGAGCATATATATATATTTTTTTTTATTATTATTATTATTTAATTTTTTATTTTATTTGTCTGCTTTATTTTTCCTTGTTGTAAATGTTACCCTTATATCTCTGAAATTCCAAAAAGCAAAGTATGAAACAAGAACCTGTCGTACTCTCTATGCTACACTTGAGAGTATTGGACAATTAAAAAATAGGGAGGTATTTTTGAGTTGAGAATGAAAACTGGAGTACAGCAGATGTTGCGTTATCCTCATCTTCATACATTTTTGTAGTCATATTGCTAATTACATCCTCCTGTCTTGCTTGTAGTTGTCCATACTGTGGCACAGGAGCTTCCATCAGGTCCTCATGGCTGCGCAGGAGGAAGCTGTTACCCAGCTACAGGGAACCTGCTGATTGGACGACATACTAACCTAACAGCCACCTCAACCTGCGGCCTGGAAACTCCAGAGCAGTACTGCATCGTCAGCCATCTACAGGTAAACTAACCTGAGTCAAATAACTAAATATTCACACACATATCAGTGCCATCTACCATAACTTCCTCCCACAGTGGGTATCTTTCTTTCCTTCGGTCTTTCTTTTTTCTTTTCTGTTTGTTGAGTGCATGCTTCAGCATTGTGCACTACTTGTTTTTGTGTGCTGATCTCATTCTGTGTAAACAGTGTAGCGTGTTTTCTTCCTCTTCCATACTTTTTTCCACTCCTGCGTGCATGGTCTTGTCTGTATTGTGTTGTGCGGTTTGGTGCGCCCGCTGACTCTGCTTACTTTAACTCACTTCAAAAGCTATGATCAGAACATGAAACACAGACATGCAGTCAGTGAAGAACATTTAGGGCTTTTTAGTCTTCAAAGATATTTTCTCTAATTTTTTGTTCATTTTTATTTAATATAATCGTGTTTGTTTTATAAAAGGTGTGTAAGTATTGCAATATTGCTCATAATTGCTCATAAAAGTGTTAAGTTCTTGAAATGCCCAAAGGAAAATTATCCAATTAGGATTTTTTTTCTCCGTGGTATGTGGGTAGATACAGCTAAGTGCATTCTCCTAGCATGTCAGATTAACTACTAACATAATTAGGAATTGACAGAGGAATCAACCAATCATGTTTTGATTTTGTAAGAAAAAAATATCACTAAGTGTTTCGGAAGTTCTAGAAACACCAATTAGTCTAACCAGTGTGTTTCAGTCTGTCATGATTCATGTGACTCACCTTTAGCATATCAGTAACATAATACTAGAGTCCTGTAGGGACACTAGCAGAAATCAGCGTTATTGTAGAGATGTTTATTTCTGTATTTTTGACCAAGTTTTGATACTGATGGCCTGAACTGCCTGTATAATATAATTTACTGTCTCCATACACATAAACACTCAGAACACACTATAAATTGCTTGTAACTGTTTTCTGTTTCTCACTGTTTCTATTCTATTCTCTGTTGTAAAACCTTGTACCTCTGAAACAATAACTTTAAAGAAGAAGTAAAACAGCTTGACATCTATAAAAGTAGTGTAACATAATAACAACTTTAAAGATTTGTTTTAAACAGTTGATCCCCTCATTCAACACAAAGTAAACGGCAGTAAATATATAAATATTTACCCCTGTGATTATAAATGATGATTCCTGCAAATGCAGGCTATACATTTGTGTACAAAAAACAGAATATATGTTGATTTCTTTAAGTTTGTGTTTGTGTGTGTGTGTGTGCATGTG
Organism: Piaractus mesopotamicus; assembly: GCA_023558415.1. Taxonomy (NCBI): domain Eukaryota; kingdom Metazoa; phylum Chordata; class Actinopteri; order Characiformes; family Serrasalmidae; genus Piaractus; species Piaractus mesopotamicus. Next base: position 16,842 of record JAILXH010153793.1, read on the forward strand.
TGTGTGTGAATGTCTATCTGCCTGGAGGCTCCACTATTTCCAGACACATAGGGATGTTGTAGCAGTCATTTTTCATTGGTCCAGGTGTGGTCTTTCAACTCCCTGTCAACTCACTCATGTTCAGAGCTTCCGTAACTACCCCCTCATTACTCACTTTCAGCAGATTTGATCCCTTGTCTTTTGGTTTCTCCTTGGTAACTCTGAATATCTACCTCTTTCAGCTAATTATTGGCTTAATTAATTAATGTGCCTATGACTCATTTTGGGCTCAAGAAATCATGTCAGAAAAAGCTTTAACGGAGGATTAGTCACATTTTAAAAATACAGTGTTTCTGGTACGTCACATTTGGCCATTTGCTTTTAAAATCTGTGGCTCCACCAGTGTCGTATTGCATTTCATTTCTAAAGTGGGCCAGTTAAATACAAAGAAAGCCACCGATTATCGTCGTCTGCCTGCCTGCCT
>JAILXH010153806.1:0-11610 GCA_023558415.1 Piaractus mesopotamicus
CCCCACCTACAATACTGTGCAAAAGTCTGAGACCACTTTTCATGCGTTTAATTACATGTTCTGCTTCTCACAATCCAATTCATCCCAATTAGATTCAGTGATGTTCTGGGCTCTGGAGTGGCCAGATCATCGTTCTGAGAATGCCAGCAGGCTTCTTGACAGGTACGCACCCTTTCAGATCCATAGCGTTGAGTTGTCTACTGACTACGGAAGGACAACTTTGGATTTTTCTCAAACCTGAAGCAAGGGTGGAGCTTCAGTTTTTCTCTCTCTCTCTCTCTCTCTCTCTCTCTCTCAAAGATAGAGAGAAAGCTTTAAGTGCTGTTTGTCTGATAGGGACAGTTTTGGTGATCTACCAGGTCTTCCAGGTGGTTGTTAGGAGTCCCATTTTCTCTTTAGACTTCAATTATTTCTTGAAAAGTTTTAGAATATTTTTGTTTGGAAAGTTCTGTTTTGTTTTTTTTCTTTAACTTTGACAGAAATATCCACTGAAAAATGCATAGTTTGAAACTGAATAAATGAAGGCTAGTCTCTGGGTGGTCTCCCAGTACAGTATCTTATAGGTCACTATAGAGGTGCACATTATATCCCATCAGATGCTTCACAATTTTTTAGCTATCCTCTACCTCATTCATATTTGGTCAGTTTCTGAACACAGAATTGCTGCTGACCAGATATTATTTGGGTGCATGACCATTCTCATTACAGCAATGACACTAACAAGGGTTGGCTAAAACGAACAGATAAGCTGTGGATGGTTTTAGTGGCTGGTAAATGTATACATTATATTGCATTCTATATATACACCGATGGCTGATCTTTCCTCTCCTTTATTTTTAACCATTGAAACGTCAGTCACCCAAGAGAATGCTAGCACAAACAACAGACGAAGCGGTTGGAATGTTTTATTTGGTGTCTAAAGCTAAAATTAAGGAGGGAGGGACAGAGTCCAGATTAGTCATCCAGTCACTGTGATCTGCGCTGACCCTGCTTGAGGCCACTCCGAGTTGGCAGCCTCTTCAGGGCTGTTGGGTGCCCATAGCCTGGCAACCGCTCCGCCGGCCAAAAAGCCCTAGCGGCACTGCTTCTCTGTTACCTAGCAACAAACCTGGCCTTCCAAGGTGGGACCGAGGGCCATCGGCAGGATTTGTGGTTGCAATTTACCTCATTTATTTAAAGGGATTACTTTGACGTGCAGCACCTTCGCCACATAATGCTGTTTACTTTGACAGTATTCAATTTAATCTGCCTTTTTATTGTTCCTAAGAAGGCGCCGGATCGATACCTCAGCATTGCTAGGAGCGAAACGGACAAAAGCATCTTCATTTCTTCTTCAGATGGACTCTTTAGTACTCGTTCAACCCCATTTCATAGGTCATCCATAATGTAATTAATTCAGTCCGCATGTAATTGGACTTCTGAGAGCTGTCTTTGTGGTCTGTTGGCCATCGCGGCTGGCCTTGCATGATTACCAGACGAGCATGCATGGCACACACTTCATTAATTAGCATCATGGAACCCTAGGAGAAGAAAATAAGGCCTCAAATCATATATAAGCCTCTGAAATAAATTATTTACTTCAGGAGCTTTAGGATCTTCCAGACACTATGCAGAGCCAGAGCAGAAATGTATGCACAATGCATAAGTGAGGGAAGAACTGTAGCAACAAATAAGTGAGTAATGCTACTGATATTTGAAAATGACAGCTGAGAGTGCAGAGATGTTTTTTCTCCCAAAGGCAAATGTGTGTTTTACGGCCTGAGGCTATAAGAACTATGAGCACCCCTGCATTACCACACACACACATATACCTGTCAAGTTATCCCTCTGTCCTGATGCTCCTGGGTGAGGACAGAAGGTCACACTTTTGCTCAGCATGCATTGAGAAACAGCACCTCCTACTGGACAGGCCTAAATGCCAAGTTTTGGCAATTTGCAATATGCACAGAAATTAAACAGAGCTGCATGCAAGTCAGTGCGAATGAGTTTACATAGTTCCACCAAGCAGTGCTAGTCTAATTGTCTGTGGTTATTAGGATAAGGTTATTTTTCAATAATTCATCAATGATCAAATGAATGATCTGTTGGAGTATGTGTATGTTTTAGTGTACTGTAAAAAAGCTTGATTAGCAGTAAAATAATCAAAAACACAATGCAAACCTCAATTCCAAAAAAGTTGGAACAGTGTGTGAAGTGCTAATAAAAACAGAATGCAATGAATTGGAGAACCTGTTTGAACTGTATTAAACTGAAAACAGTACAAAAAACAATGTTTGTTGTCTTACCCTATGCAATTTAATTTTTTGTGTTACGACTTTCCTTTTAACAACACTTGATGAATGTTTAGGGACTAAAGATACCAACTGATCCAGTTTTGAAAGCAGAATTTTTTTACCATTCTTCCATTCCATTAAGTCTCCAGCAGCACCACCATACAGGGCCTTTGTTGCCATATTTTGCACTTCATAACGTGCTGCACTTTTTCAATACAAGACAAAGGCTGGACTGCAGGCAGGCCAGTGTAGCACCTGCGCTCTCTGATTACGCAGCTGTGCTGTTATAACACATGCAGAATGTCTCTTGCTGTTGTCTTGTTAAAATAAGCATGGGAATCCCTGAAAAAGACGTCATCTAAAAGGCAGCATCTATTGCTCCAAAATGTGCACATCTTTCAGTGTTAAAGGTACCTTCATAGATGTTCAAATTACCCATCCCAGAAGAATCAATACACACCCCCTATCATGACAGACCCCAGCTTTAAACTGGTAACTGATGGTCCTTTTCTTCCTTGGCCTATATTGTCAATGTCCATAATTTTCATAAACAATCTGAAAGCTTGATTCGTCAGATCAAAATACACTTTTCCACCATGCATCAGTCCATTTCAGATGAGCTTGAGCTCAGAGAAGTCAGCAGTGTTTCTGGACACTGTTGATATATGGCTTCCAATGCGCATAGTACAGGCTTTACTTGTATTTATTAATGCAGCCAAAAAAAAACAAAAAAACAAAACAAATAACAGTGTTTATGGACAGACGGTTCGTCAAAGTATTCTCAACCCCATTTGGTGATGTCCATCTCAGAAGCATACTTTTTTAATGCAGTGCCCTCTGAAGGGTCAAAGGTCATGAGCATTAGTTGTGGTTTTCGGCCTTGCCCTTTATGCACAGTGACTGTGCAATCTTTCGATAATATTATGCACTGTGAAAAACATAAAAAAGTGAAATACTCAAAGTCTTTGCAACCACTCATTGAAGAATGTTGTTTCAAACAGTTGGAGGTTTTTTTTTTTTTTTTTTGTTCTTCTTGTTGTTTTTTGGAAATTCACATTCTAACTTTCTGGAACTGATTTTTGTGGTAAAATGATTATTTAATGAGTTAGTCTATTAATGCTTCAATTGAGTACTAAATGTAAATAGACCAAAGGATCTGGGGCCATGTTAGAGAAACATCTTAACTCTAAAATCTTCTCTGTTTCGTCACTGTGACAACATAAGTTTGAGTTTTTAAAAACTCAGACACTACTGGCATGATATCCAGTGTCCCTTGTTTTTACCTTTGTGTGTTGATGATGAAAATTCATCAAATAAAATATTGCAATGATGGTGGTGGCTAATGAGGAGACTCCTTTGAATGTGTAGTTGCTCATTAGGATAAATAATGTTAGCCTGACTTGCATGCCAGCTAAAGCTTTAGGAAATGGAAACTGAAACTGGAGAGTGGTGACAGTCTAATAAACAGCAGGGGGCACTCTCACAATATTTAAACTTCAGGTTTATTGCACTGTAGTTTCGTTTTGACCTTTTTACATTGACAACCATAGCTGTCTAGCTAAATAACATTTGTTACATTATTTTGCTTACATGTTTATGCTTCGGTTGTTGCAGTCAGTTCATCCTCGATTGCTGAGTAACAGACATAACAATGATGAAGTAGTTTAGGATTTCCTAACTTAAGATAAGATGCTTTAAATAAGATAAATTTCCTAAATTAATATTTGTTTCTGTATTACGAATTAGTAAAAAATCTTATCTTGCCCTTGTCAGCTCTTAACGTAGGACAAAAAATAGGAAGATTCTGTAATACAGCATAGCAGGATTAGCATCCCAAGACATCCTTTATACTGTAGTTGCGTGGAAAAGAGTATCCCGTGACCAAATGGATTTTTTTCATGGAGGGTAACCAATGGTTCATAAGCCAACTAAATGCTTTCACTTTATTGGCTTACACTAGCAGGGTTAATGTATATTACATAAGGGCAAATAGGGTTGTGTCGTTTGCAAATGATGTGTAAACATGGGACTTGTTTCTGTACATCAGGAGCTGATTCATCAACTTTAGTCAAATGGTTTTGGGTGTTCAGATCTGCCCTTGTGTCAAAGCAGCTTTGATGAATAAGAGCCAATATCCTATAATAAACGCTTGGATGTTTCCTTTGAATTCATAGAAAGCTGCTTACCCTTGTTGAACTATTTTCAACAACATCACATTTACAGCAGTCATTTCTTTATCCCAGGTGCCAACTGAATCCTTGAAAATCCTTGAAAAAAAGTTCAGGAGACTTGGTTCAGGTACCGTAAATTAGATTAAGCAAAGGCTGCAAGTGGAGCCTGTCAGATTGTTGCAGCACTTCACAACTGTCTCAGTATTGCTCAAAGCTGGAAAAATTACCATGCATTACCGGTTTTCTTGATGCCACTGAAACGATTACTCATCGCATTCTGAGATAATTAACAAATGTAATCCTTTTTATAAGATTAACCATGACCTGCATTTGAATTTCAATATAGCTTTGACTGGAGTACCCCTGACTGTGGCAGTGTAAATAACTTCATGCCAGGTGTGGAGCTAGAATACGAAACCCTCTTGGAAACCGACTCTGACAGAGGCTTTCAAAGCGTTCTGCCTTTTAATTTCACTGCGAAGGTTGAGCCTTAGTTATGTTCCTTATATATGTATACTGGTCTTTTTCATTTTCTGATGTTACCAAAGATCCTAACTCTAGTCCTAAAAGTGGCAGCTTGGACGTATAATGTTCTATTTTTGTCTGTAACTTGGTGATAAATTACACTATTGTCAAGTGATCTGTGTCCTCTGATTCAACAACAATTCACTTTTTCAGTTAGTCAGCACAAATAGTCAGTATAAAATATTTGCCAAACAGTTTAACACCCAGTACCATAATTGGGAGAGTAGGATTATATTCTATGACTGGTTGATAAGTAAGTGCACTTCAAAACAACCTCTAGGATAAGGCTAATTTTAGCTAGCCCCACTATAGGATTTGAAATAGCATGTTAGCACTAAGCTAAGGCTGGAGCACATGAAACTTTTTTGGACATTCAAGATATAACACAGATATTTGAAGCTTGTAAAAGGTAATCTGTATGCTTGTAACAGGCATTCACAGATATTTTACCCAGCATCGTCTAGTGTGCAGTTTCAATAAACAGCTCTAGCATAGTGCTGGTGCTGTTTTCCATTCCAAACAACTAGCTGAAACCTTGTTAGACTAACACATATTTTCACAAGCAGTGATCTATCTAACAGTTCCTGAAGGCCTAGAGCAGGCATGTCAAACTAGGGACCTTCCAGGCCAAAGTGCTGTGGAGATTAGCATCTACCTTCATCTAACACTCTGAATTCAGTTCATGAAGGCCTTGCTAATTAGCTGAGGAGCTGAATCATTAAGTCTGCAGTGTTTTGGCCCACGAGGACTGGAACCAGACACGTGGCCTAGAGTGACATTTTAAATCTCAATATTGGTTCCACCCACTGTAAATCAAAACGTGATTGTTGATTCCACTATCAGGTCCTATTTATGTGTAAGGCCTTCAGTTCACCTCTGGAAAAGATCGCTTGGCTCTAGATACTGTGGGGGGGGTATAGCTCCTAGAAACCATTAGGCCCTGTCTGAAGGCCTTTAATGCCATGAAGTATGTTTGAGCAATGGGTGCTGACTGTTGATATAGTCATCAATGCAGAGACAACGCAGAAGACTATAAAGGACCATGAAGATGCATCATATATTGGGCTTTTGCACTGTAAAAGGTAAACTAGTCAATATTATGAACGAGTGGTCTGCACAGTATTTTTCCAACAGCATTTTTCTTCAACCTTGTGCTTGTCTGGTTTGGTGGGTAAAGGGCTGTTTATCATTCCCTGAGGTATAAAATAGTTTTAGAATCCGATTTCAAATGTTGGGAGTGATCTGGTCAAGCGTGGCCAGATTTACAATACTGGGCAAAAGACAGAGGCCACTTCTTGATTTTTCGGGAGATATTTCTGAGGACAGAAAGTAATTCTCTGAGGGTATGAAGTGGAAACTCAAAATCAAAGGAAACTAAGTGGAAAACAATGAGTTTCCAAAAACTACATCATTTAAAAGATGAAATTCTTGTTTTCTGCTCATTTTTGACTGGAGTGTAGTGACTTTTGCCTTCCTCTAAAACATCTTCTGACTTTCTGTTCATTGTATGTGAGTGGGCAAGGAAACATTAACCAATAGTACCATGTTTCACCTTCCCCTGCCCCTGCCCCCCCCCCCCCTTCACTCGCTATTTAAATTAACTAGTTTATATCAGTCTGCATGTACAAATGCAGTACAAAAGGCTCGCAAGACTTCAGCCAGTGCTTCCAGGTGACCTTACCCTTTTCTTTCCCGCCTCACAGAGGAAATCATAAAAGAGCATAAGCGTTTTAAATGTTAGCGCAGTCTTCTATGAAGGACACACCATGGTGCCTGTATAAAGACGGATATAGGGGCTGCAAATACACAAGGGCAATGTCTACTGTTGCAGCTCTTACTCACTAATTCACAATTCAATCAGATTTCAAGTTATGAATGTAAACCAACTTGTTTTGTTACTGTTGGGCTGGAATAAATGTTGATAATCTTATTTATGGCTGAGTACTGCGCTTTTGACACCCTGGTTTTATTACTTTATCACATTTTAAATTTGGTTTTTGCTCATTTCTTGTCATTTTTTTCCCCCCCCTGGACATTGCTGTGGCAGGAATAGAAGGGCGGCAGAGGCCCGTCCTCCAGCAGAAACAATATAAGCGTCACTGTCGCCGTTTGCCACAATCTGTTTGTTCCACCCCACGTGGCAGACGCTACAGAGCAGTGCGTATTTGCCCAGAACCAGCTGGCACCGAGAGATATTAAAAATCCACAGAGGGAAACAATTTGAAGTGGCTCATAAATTAAGCACTGCTGAATATTCGCCAGAGGCAAAGTTTGCGAAGAGCCTATAACATGAATTCACGCAAGAGTTGAATAGTGGCTTTTACTGTCGTTCTTATGGCTTGCGTTGTTTTTGGTTCAGTGCCAGGTGGGGGTGCCATCGAAGGTCACGGGCACTCAATATTGGTTTTCAGTCTTGCCCTTTATGCACAGATTTTTTTTCAGATTCTCTGAATCTTTTAATAATGTTGAAGATGGTATAATCCCTAAATTCCTTGTAATCATGCCTTGGGAAATGTTGTTCTTAAACTGCAAAGTTGCAACTGAGCATTTTCATCCTCAATAGCATCACCTGTTTCCTGCTCCCCTGTTAACCTGTGGGAAGTTCCAAAACAGGTGTTTTCGATCATTCCACAAACTTCCCAGTCTTACATTTCCCCTGTGCCTTAAAGTGTGTAGCTAAGTGCTAGAAAAGCTTGTGAAATGTACTGAATTACACTCTTAAAAAAGATGGTTTTTGTAAGTAAGAAAATGGTTCTATATAAAACCATGAACACTTAAAGATGCCTTTGCATGGTTTAAGGGTTCTTTGCATCGTAAAAGGAGATTGATGGAGAATGTGCTGTAGATGGTTCGGTGTAGAACCTTTTTGAAAAGAGTTCTATGTAGCACCAAAAAGGTTTACACTATTGTTACAAGCCTACAAACCCTTTTTGGCGCTATATAGAACCCTTTTTGCTGAGAGTTTAGTCAAATGTAGAGTTCTTTGTGGTATTAAAAGCTTGTAAAAGAAAAAATGAAAATGGAAAAAAAAATGAAGGTTAACAGACATTGTGCACAAACAGGCTAAAATTGGTTTCTCACAGAGTTCCTGAACCTGGAAGTGGCAAAGATGAACTCTAGACTTCGCTACTTAGAGCTAGTCAGAGAGATACCACTAATTGATTCCATACACTAATTACCACCCGACTCTTTGTCGTGGTCAATACTGCGCCAATTTCACGCGTTCAAAGACGCCCCATGGAGTCGTTCTGATGAATGACAAGCGTTCAATTATAGTGCTCTCTTCATTGTCACCACTTTTAATTTAACAGTCATCATTTCTCCGTGTCTGTAATGGCCGTGAAGATTTCATTACACCTCTGAGAGTCTCCCACTTTGCCGTGTCAGATCTAATCAGGCTTCCAGCATCTTCAGCATGCTGGGGAAGAAGCGCTTCATTTCAGCACAAGATCTCCACTGCTTGTCACTAGGGACCTCCCCAAAAAAAATAACCAGCCAAAAAGGAGATGGGATCTTACGATTCTTTAATGAAAACGCTTCAAATTCATATGTTAAAAGCAAAGACGTACCATAATTGATTATTCGCTTTCAGCTCGTGTCAGGTTGTCATGCCGTTCTAGCCATCTGGTGACCCCTGTCATACGGCGATGTCAGCTCAGCCCAAATGGTGTCGGACAGGCTATTAAAGTGAACCCACCAGTGAAGTTTCTAGCATCCACTCATTGGGTGCCGGTTTAGCCACTAATAAGAATCTCCACACTGCCTTACACTATCAGAAAGAAAGGTACTGTGCGGGTAGATTTTTGTTTATTTGGTTACAAACAATGTAAATGTACTGCCAAAAAAGTTGGGATGCTGTGTAGAATGTAAATAAAAATAGGATGCAATGATGTGCAAATCATGTAAACTACATTTTTAAAAGGAAAATACTACAAAGACAACAAATCAAATGTTGAAATTGAAAAATGTTATGGTTTTTTGAAAAATATATGCCCATTTTGAATTTGATGCCAACAACACAATTGGGACGGGGGCATGTTTACCACTGTGTTTTATCACCTCTTCTTTTAACAACACCAAAAGTTCCCAACTCCAAAAGCGTTTGGGAACTGAGGAGACCGACTGCTATAGTTTTGAAAGTGAAGTGCTTTCTCGTAATTGTTTGATACAGGATTTCAGATGCTTAACAGTGTCTCCTTTGTCGTATTTTTATTTCAGAAGGAGGCAGATGTTTTCAGTGGTGACAGGTCTGGACTGCAGGCAGGACAGTTTAGCACCCAGACTCTTTTAATATGGAGCCATGCTGTTGTAATACATGTAGAATGTGGTCTGACACTGTCTCGCTGAAATTAGCAAGGCTTTCCCTGAAAGAGACGTCATCTGGATGACAGCATATGTTGCCGAAACATGTATATATCATTCAGCATTAATGGTCCCTTCACAGATGTGCACGTCACCCATGCCATGTGCACTAATGCACCCCTATACCATTGTGAATAATGGCTTTTGAACTGTGCACTGATAACAAGCTGAGCTGTCTTTATCCCAGAGGACACAGCACCATGATTGCCAAAAACAATTTCAAATGTTGATTCGTCGGACCACAGGACACTTTTTCACTTCACCTCAGTCCTTTTTAAATGAGCTTGGGCCCAGAGAAGGTGGCAGCATTCTGGATCCTGTTTATATATGGTTTCTTCTTTGTGTTTTAGAGTTTTAACTGCATTTGTGGATGCACCGACAAACTGTTTTCACAGACAGTGGTTTTCAGAAGTGTTTCTGAGCCCATGCAGTGATTTCCACTACAGAATCATGTCTGTTTTTAATGCAGTGCTCTCTGAAGGCCCAAAGATCACGGCCAGCAAATACTGTTTTTTTGGCCTCGTCTCTTGCATACAGAGATTTCTCCAGATTCTCTGAATCTTTTAATGATATTATGTACCGTAGATGATGGAAAAACAAAAGTTCTTTGCTGTTTTATGTTGAGAAACTTTATTCTTGAATTGTTGCACTATTTGACTGTTGTCTTTCACAGAGTGGTGAACCCCTCCTCAGCTTTACTTCTGAAAGACTCAGCCTCTCTGAGATACTCTTTTTATACCCAACTCTGCTACTGACCTGTTGCCAATTAATCACCAGGTGTTTTTTACACAACTTTACCAGCCTTTTGTTGCCTCTGTCCCAACTTTTTTTGGAACGTGTTGTTGACATCAAATTCAAAATTGGCAAATATTTTTCAAACAACAATACAATTTCTCAGTTTCAACATTTGATTTGTTGTCTTTGTACTATTTTCAATTAAATATAATTTTTAAATGATTTGCACATCATTGCATTTTGTTTTTATTTACATTTTGTCAGCGTCCCAACTTTTTTGGAAATGGGGTTGTCTACCACCCCAGTGACAAATAGGGACACAATCCCAGTGACAGTTTAGTACCTTTTAGGGCTGGGGCCAAGGTGTATTTGTTCTGAACACTCCAGGGTGGGTCTCCAGGACCAGCATTGAGCACTCCTAGTACAGGGCATCAGGCAGAGATGCCATCCACCGTATATGACATTATAGGTGGTCATAGAACTACTTTCACACATATACAGAGTAGCACAGTGACTTTTTCAGTAGAGAGCTCTGGTGTAGAGCTGCCACTGCTGTTTTCTGCCACTCGTATTCAGACAGGGACATAGAAGGCCTTGAAAATTTCCCTCTGCTACATATTGTAACAATTTTAGTCAGTTTATTTTATACAAACTGTTTTTATTTATTGTCAGCTCAGTTGTGTCCTACTGAAAGTAAATTTTATCAATAATAAAAGTTTTGTAGCTTAAAACAAAATGAACCAATTGAATTATGAATAGCAAAATGAGCTCATAAAATGGACCATAAAAACAGCTGAATTTATAATTTATTTTCTTGAATTGGGATAATTATGCTGTGGCTAAAAATTATGCTGAAAAAAGGGTTAATTGGTAACATCTACCCGTAGTGTTTTCTAAAGGTTTCTAGATGTGCCATTTGCATCAGTAATAATAAAAATAACACAAATTGTCAGTGTACTGTAGAAATTGCATGGTGGATCACTAAAAAGAGCAAACTCTTTAATCGGGATATAAAGAATAATAATGTAATTTTAAAAATGACATACATAATTTATTCAATACATTCTGATGCTTCTGTCTACTTTTCAGACTCCTTTCTCATCAGCAACGAGTTTGATTATGCCACTTTAAAAGGCACCAACTTCCAACAATGTAAGGTCAAACTCTCTATATAATAATAAAAGTGTATTTTCTTTATTACCTTCTAGTTTTAATATCTACCATGCTAATTCAAAAGCATAAATAAAAGGCCAAGTTCAAATCAAAATTTTCTGTTAATTTTCAGTTTTGGTTTCAGCCAAGTGTGTTTTCAATTTCACTTTTGATCAGGAACTCATCACTAGTAAATACAAGTGTGAATAATAGTTTCTATGCATTTGTTTTCTTGCTAGTTTTTGTTAGATTATGTTCTTTACATACTATTATATAAGCTGAGTCTGATTTTTACAGACAAAGTCAGCTTCACAAATTTACACAACAAGCAATGCCTTGACTGTAGAAATTCAGTGGTTAAATAAAAGATATGGCCGACCATTAATGAAAGG
>JAILXH010153916.1:7521-19072 GCA_023558415.1 Piaractus mesopotamicus
CATTTTTATTGATTTTTTTCTTGTACTTTTAGAATGTTTATGTGCTTTTATGTACCAAATATACTTATTCATTTTCTTTATCCTTTTTAGGTATCCTTTTAGACAGATATATGTAAATGACCTCTGTTCTGATTTGCCACCCTTTAATTATGCCTTGATCAAAAACAGTCCAAGCAGAAATGTGTGAAAGAAACATGTTAAATTAGGACTCAAAAACTCTGAAAATAACTTCATCCACTTCTTTCAAATGTCTGGATTTTTTGTAACACTAGAATGTTACATTTGCTACCTTCCTGACAAAACAGCACAATGTTTAATAATTTCTTCTTACATCTTCTGTTATATATCTGTGCTAAATATCTGTGCTATAGATTATATAACAATACAAATCATTTTCACATGAACTGGCCGGCTAGACTGGGCGGTAATATGTAAACGTGTTCATGGTTGTGATGCCTAGGTTTTGCAGCTTAGTTTCCATATATAAACTGTATGGACTGGGCAGTGCACACGTAATATGTTATTATAAATATTATATAATATGGTATGATGTAATGTAGGTGGTAACAGTGCAACCTGAAGGGCATGGTAAGCAGTCCTCTTCACTAGATGCTCCAGCATGAGGCTGCAGCGTCCCTGGAGGACAGGGGAACTCTGTGCCCATCACTGTGCCCTGGGGGCAGTAAAAACCCCGGGGGCAGGTAGCAGGCTCGACCACTCCATCCCCTAAACACAGATTTAAAGAAGATATCTAATTAAGGCTACAATTCTAAAGTCCCTCCTAGCGACAGATTAATGGCAACAATGACCCACCCTGACAGTAGTAACCTGATGGGCATGGCTCACAGTTCTCTCTTTCACTGTTCCCCATCACAGAGCTGAATGTTCCTGCCCCACAGGCAAAGGGTTTGTCAGTGCCAGAAGGGCAAAAGAACCCTGCTGGACAGAGTCTCTGCTCTGGACTGCTGGATCCCCAGTCACAATAGTAGCCTGGAGAACAGTCTCCTAAAAGGGACAGAAATTACATAATTTTATGTTCCCGTCATTCCAGCATATTTTTACACTGTTTTACAATGACAGTGGTGTATTAATCACAGAAAACCCTTTGAAGATGAACGCTGGAAGAACCAAATAGTACCAGTTCTGACACCCAGCTGGCAGTAGGCCCCTGGTGGACAAAGAGAGCCTGTGTTGTTGTCAGTGGGGTTTGGAACCGTAGCATGCACAAAGCAGAGGAATCCAGAGGCACAGGGCCCAGAGGGCTGGACAAGTCCATCTGAACCACAGAAATAGCCCAACGGACAGACCAGGCACTCATCTAACCCAAAAAAACAGACAAATACATTGGAATCAATGTATGAATAGTGAACATTGTGTCCCTTTATATTGCAAGGACCCACAAAAGGGTTCAAACTTCAATTTCACATTTCTACAAGTACATTTTTATTTAGAAATTACTTTGAATTATTCAGTAACTACTACGAAAGTAATATGTGAGTTATGAGTGTAAGTAACTGAACTCTGGACCCACATACAGCCCCTTTAATTTTAAATAATGTATCACCTGCTGATGTAAGGCCCTGATTATTGCTATATGTGCCTTTGGGGCAGGGGACAGGCCTGCCTACTGTTTCATTAGGACAGTAATAGCCCTCTGGACAGATCAGTGGAGCACTGCTGCCATTAGACTGCTGGTTGGAGGATGAGCAGTGGAATCCTGGAGGACAGGATTTACAATCCCTTTGGCCTCTCTGATCCTGGAACAGTCCTGCGGAAGAAATACAGACACTCATAAAAGCAGAAAGAAACTCTGTCACATGAGACTGCACTGCAGAACAATTGGAGAATCAATTGTGTCTGAAACCTCTTTTAGACAGAGCAGACTGCAGGCACCAGTCCAAAATGCAGTTATAATAATGTATTACCTCCTGGGCAAGGCATGCAGTCCTCAACGCTCTTTCCACCACTCTCAGAGCGGTGGGTGCCCACTGGGCAGGGGGTGGGCACAGCACTACCACTGTCACAGTAGTGACCAGGAGGACACACATCACCAAACACAGCAGACACAGGGGCTGCAGCGGAAGACCCCTCAATGCAGAAAAAGCCTGCGGAAATAAACAAGGTCCTATTTAGGGATGGCACCACAACAACGGCTGGAAAAATGGAAAGTATATAATAGTTCTAGCTCTAGAACTTGATTGGCTGAGGCACGCTTGAAGTAACTGTGAAGTACTTGTCATACACACATGTATAACCACATACATCAGTTGAATTCTCTGTTAATGCATAATGTGTTAATAAAAATTGCTTTGTGAACACTGCACAGGGTTGGAAAGTAACAGAATACAAGTGTTGTGAATATTTATTTAGAATACAGAAATTAAAGGTGTACAGATATTTCAGATTTCCAGCATTCTGATTGGTTTGATGTGACAGATGACAGATGACAGAGAAGTGAATCTCATGTGTCTTCTGAGTGTTTATATGTAATGCTGACAGTCCATGATACGTTTAGAAAAGGCAGTTTTCAGAAAACAATTAAAATGACTAAATTTTTAGGAGAATTTACAGAATAAATAGGTTTAAAGTATAATAATGAGATCAGACTGAATGAGGGAGGATGCCTCAGCTGCCGTTCCTTGGAAAGCAGTTTAGCACACACACTGTCCCATTTTACCTGAAAATAATTAGGATGCTTGTGACAACTCATAACAACAATGAATATAGCTGCATGTACCAAAACCGGTGCCACTTTTGCATAGTTCATGAGACAAAAGGACATAGACTGAAGCATGCAATGAGAAAAAAACAGTTGAAAATTTCAGGTATTCAAGTGCTAAACAATTTTTTCATGAAACATATTAATAGTAAAACTGACAACCAGTAACAGTACAGTGTAAATTAAATAAAACTTACAACAGCAGTTTTTCATATGCACCTTATAGGATGCATTTCTAATATATTCTAGAAATATTCTAAATATCTTATTTTTTATGTATTGTAGTAGAATATCTTACTGAATACATCTAGGATAGTGCATTCAGTACGCTGCCCAATACTGACTGTGCATGGAATTATCTTTGATTGTTACGTTGCTTGGTAGCCATAGTTCATTGCGATTACTATTAGCAATGAACTACTTTTTGGACATTGTTGTATTATATCATATAGTATTTTCTCAAGCAATAGATCACGTGTGCTACAAAGATTTTGTCACAGTTAAGGCAAATACAGTGTAATCAATGAACAAACACTGGTTAAGGGGTGTTGTTGCTTACCAGCACCTTTTTATTGTGGTAAAATCACTGTATTGCAAAGCTTCGAGTGACTTATTGCATTAACATATGTGTCAGAATTCTCACCTGGTAGGCAGGGACCGCTAACTGCAGTCAAGCCTGGTTCTGAACAATAGGACCCAGGAGAACAACTCTGGCACTGCACTGCTTCTGTCAGTCCAGACTGCACACTAGAGCAAAATCAGATCACTGTGCTTCACATACTTGACTACATGTACATAACATGTACAGTGATTTTATTTTATACTTTCCACCTTGTACCTGAATGTGCCTTTAGGGCAGGGTGTTGCAGTAAGGCTCCCAGTGAGACAGTAGAAGCCAGGTGGGCATTGGGTTCCTGTTATATTATCTGCAGGGGACGGTATAGAAGCACCTCCAAAACACAAGAATCCAGCAGTGCATGGACCAGAGGGTGAGGTGTTTCCTAGGCAGACACAAATGATTCAGTAGGCTCAGACAGGGCTTATAAGCTAACTTTTAGAGAACAGACATTGTTCAGACTCTATTCTGTACCTGCTCCTGCACAGTATGTGCCTGGGTCACACAGAGCGCATTCAGACGAATCAGTTAAACCAGACTGGTTTCCATAAGTCCCTGCAGGACATGGCTGCTGATTTTCTGTCCCTGCAGGACAATAGAATCCAGGCCTGCATAGAATTGGGTGTGTCATACCTGGGGGAAAAAAAATCCCTGAACATGGGGCACGACGGAGACATTGCAATATCTAATAGTAATAGTAAGGAACACTGTTTACCTTCCTCAGGGCAAAAAAAGCCAGCAAGGCAAACTTCACATTTGTGCTGGCCTTCACTGGGCTGGTAGCTACCCATAGGACATGCTCTATCACTGGCACTTCCCTGCAAAATTGTTCATTTTCAAGTGTTAAAAAATGTATTCTGAGAAATGTAGGGACATTTGAGTAATTATTAAGGCTGTACAATACAGTTCAAAAGTCAGAGACCAACCTTCATTTATTTAATTCACAGTCAAAATAGCCCTTAATTTATTCAGTATATTCAAAGGATATAATATACTTTTTTTAGTAATAACATGTTCAGCCTCTGCCTTTATCATAGCTCAGACTTGCTTTCAACTTTTTCAACTTATCTGCAGGGACTTTTTTTCCACACCTCCAAAATTCAGTGTTAGAAGTTGGTTGTATTTGTATTTTCTGCTTCTCACATTCCAATAGTCCCAAACACATTCAGTGATGTTGGTCTGGACTCTAGGGGTGGACAGTCCATTGTTCTGAGAAGACCAGCAACTTCTTTGCTTGATTCACATCAGGTTCTTTTTTTCTGTCTGTTTCCTTTTCTCAGTGAGGGCTTCTTAACAGATACACATGCTTTCAGACCCATAGTGTTGGTTTGTCTTCTCACAGTGGAAGGATGGACAGAAACACCTGTGGATTTTCTCTCCCTCAAAGATGAAAGCTTTAAGTACTGTTTATCTGATAGGGACAGTCTTGGTGGTCTGCTAGGTCTTGCACAGACTTCCTGTTCCTTTGGCAATATTGTCTTATATGTACTCTCCTCAGAAATATCCCCTTAAAAGAGAGATAAAAATGAAGAACTTGTACTTTATGGCCATTTTGACTGGAAATTAAATAAGTAAAGGGTGGTCTCTGATTTTTGCACAGCACTCCATATTATTGTCCTCAAGGAACTGTTTTAATTTGTTTACGATTATGATTCATTACAAAATGATTGTGTATTATCAAATTGCCAAATTCATCGTTTAAGTAAATTTAATAATCACAATAAATACACAAACATTACAGTACAATACAGACAATACAAACAACACACTGTTGTTTTCTTTTGGATATTTACGGTGCAAAATTTTTACATTTTATGAAATGTAAAATTTAAATACACTTATTTTTGCGTACTTTGACAATTATTGAAAATTAATCGAAAATTATATAATTATACTCATAAAATTAATATAATACATTATAATTGATTCTAACAAATTTACCAGCTTCAGATGCATTTTTACACCCCTAATATTGATGCAAATCATGTAATGTTTTCACCTCTTCACAGTAGTGACCTGCTCTGCATTTATGCTCTGAAGGTCGCGATGAGTTCTGCCCTCCAGGACAATAATAACCCTCAGAACACTGACCACTGGGCTGTGTTAGGCCTCTCTGATCACAGAAATATCCAGAAGGGCACACCAAGCAATCCTCGAAGCTGGACCCTCCAGGAGCATCTAAGTGGTAAAACCAGAGGCAAGATTTATAGAGCTGTCCAAACCATAAAAAGGTCTGTCCTATTACATAAGAGTACTCCCACTGCATAGGGAGCTATTAAGGTTTTAAATGGCCGTTGCTAAATTGGATTAGTAAATGGAGACTGCAGAGCGTGCTCTCTTACTCCTTAGTGTGCCTGGTAAGCAGGGCAGTGGTAGAGGCGTGCCTCTGGGGCAGTAGTGTCCAGGAGGACAGGGTGTAGCATAAGGAGCGGAAGAGCCTTTAGGGCAGTAGAAGCCAGGAATGCAGAGGCCCGCAGGAGCATGAAGGCCAGTCTGATTACAGTGAGAGCCTGCATCACAAGGCTGAGGAATGGAGGAGCCTACAGGGCAGTAGAACCCTGCAGAGAAGTAAATGTGAATTCTACAGACGTTTACCATGCAGTCTAGAAGCATTGAAACAGGGACACAACTTCTGGTGTTAGCTCTGTACTTCAGCACACTGGATTTGAAAAGTAGCTGACTATGTGGTTAAAGCAGAGCCAGTTAAAGGGGAGCTTGCTTGACCACTTCCTATTCCTCCCATTATATCAAAAACATAACTGGAAAACACTAGAGGTTCAATGAATGAAACTGAATGGAGCTAAATGGTTAAAATTGTTAATTAAATATTTTTCTAGTCTTTCACTCTGGATGTTCCTTTAATTTAGGAAATTAGAAGAATGTATTGCATTAAAAAATCAAAAATTAAAACTTTATCTTTCCATTTTTCTACAGCAAAAAAAGGTAGTATGCTAGCATTACTGCCACTGAGTGCTGAATTGCTGGTGAGCTGATCAGCTCATTGGCTGAGCAAAGCGGTTTGCAGTAGTGCTATAAATGTACATAAAGGCACTGTTAGAAAGTCCTTTCAACAGTGGAAAACTGTTGAAAAATTCTATCATTTTTTATTTCCATCTAATTAAATTATTAAGATGTAAAGAGTCATTCAGAGTGTTTTGATGTGAAATGCTCCAGTGTAGAGAAACTAACAGAGTCAACATGTCACACATCCTCCTGGCTCTGACATTCATAAAGACTCCATTTCCCAGAACTCTCTCGGAGATTACATGACCCACAAACTTCCACAATCCACCAATGCTCCAGTTCACCTGAATTCTAACCTGTGTCACCTGTGCTGTATGTCATATGACTAGTTTTAGTTTAGTATATAAGCCTGGACTTTAGCATAGAGTATTTGTGACACACTGCTTTTCTCAGTAGAGCTACTGAGCATTTCTGTCTGTCTGTCTGTCTATCTGTCTGTCTGTCTGTGTTTTGTGTTTCCTGACTGTGTTTTTGGACTTCTTGACTTTGCCTTTTTGTGTTTGCCTTTTCGGATCTTGTTTTGAGATTTACCACTATCTTGCTGTCACCAACATCATATATAAAAAAAATCTAAAGTCACATGCTGGTTGTTTTAGGTCAGTAAAATGGATGCCTTTGCGTTGTGACACCTGATTCCTATCACTACCACTGTCAAGGAATACAAGTCAATAAGTTTCGCTATAATGCAGCATTTCACAATAAATTACCCTCAATGACTTAATTTACATCTCAAAATTAAAAATTCTGTGGAATTCCCCTTTAACTTCATAGACTTTCATTTCAAATGCAATGTGCTGGAGTACAGAGCTAAGAAAACAAACATTCTGTCACTACACTGTATACAATGAAAATAGATATCTTTACTGTCCAAAAAAAAACCAAATCTCCAAAATGGTATTAAAAATGTATAGAAGAAGGCAAAAACGTCTCAACTTTTGATGTAAGTTAATGTAAAGAGACTTCATTCCAAGTGATTTCGAACCATTTCTATTGGATCACTTATCATTAAATCTTCAAACAACATACACAACTGTACACAAATAATGTAGAAATATAAAAATAGAATAAGTAGACAAAAATATCCATATAAAGTAATTGATAGTAATATAAAATATATACATACAGATGTAAAAGAGCTAAATACATAAAGGAAGTACTGATTACCTGTTGGACAAATGTCTCCTCTAAGATCAGCGCATATATCTTGAGTGACCTCCAGAGTTGATGCCGAATGAAGTTCGGTCTGTGCTGAATGTGACGCAGGTCTCACACTCACGCCAGAGCATTCTCCTACTCCACTTTCTGCACAAACAAGACACTTAAAACAAATGCATTACAATAATACACATGCTTTCAGGTGGAAAACAATTGTATACCTGGCCCGTGAACTGGGCAGTGGGTGGTGTTGCCTCTCTGAGCACAGAGAAAATACTCAGAGTGGCTGGACCGTGGAATAAAGTCACAGAAGCATCTGAGCTGGATGGGTTTGGCCTGCGGAGCAGCGGTTTCAGCTCCCCTTGTGCAGTAGTGACCCGGAGAGCAAAAACCTGCAACCAGTAAAATAGAACATTTCTATTTACTTTTTTTAACATAATTATTAACCCTTTCATTACTTTTAACTTATTTTTACACAGAACAAAATGCCAGAGCAGTTATTTTACTTATTCTTTCATGTTACCTGAGGGTTGGGAGGAGCCAAGTGCATGGCAGTATCTGCCTGGAGGGCACGGGGAGCAAAAGCTACGGGAAGAAGCTCCTTTATCTGTAAGGTAGTGCCCAACAGGACAGGGCAAAGGAGCACTGCTCTGCTCAGGGCAATAATAGCCTGCTGGACAGATGTCTCCATACCTCTGAGAGATAGGGGCTGGCTCTGTGGCACCAGGCGAACAGAAATGACCTTTTGGAGAAATGGATCAGAAGACAAATTATGTATACAGGCATCCGCAAAGGAGAAAAACAATCAAACTAACAGCACGAGACACTGACCAGCATTACAGGGTCCTGAGGGGCTGGTGAGTGCAGTAGTGTTGCAGTAAAATCCTGGAGGGCAGGGAGAACAGTCTAGTAGAGACTGTAACCCATCAATCTGACTCACCGTGCCTGCTGGGCAGGGCATGGGAGCAGATGCACCCTCCAGGCAGTAAAACCCTGGCACAGGCAAGGAAGAGAATTTGAAATTGTGCAGAACGGATCATATTTGCATATTCAAAATGCTTCCTACATCTGTCTTTAAATGTATTAGCTAAATTTATGTGTCTCTGAAGTAGCAAGTATGCACTCCATTCACCTGGTGGGCACGGATGGCAGGTCGGCTGAGCTGGTTGAGACTGAAAGGTACCAGAGGGACAGATGGCAGGCTCAACACTTCCATATGGGCACGCATGACCAGCTGGGCACTGTCGACCTGACCAGACAGACAACACAGGTAATAAAGGAACGATCTATAAATAGCCATGTCCACTTTTAATTTAATAGAATTTGCATAATGCTGACAGGACAGGAGTGGGTCATTCCTGCAGAGATGCTGCAGCAACTCATTCAGCAACGTAGCATGTTAAATAGCGATTGCTTGTAACTCATTTGAGCTACATCTAGTTATCACTACAGCCTACCAGACTCTCGTGCCATTGCAATGCCTGCAGGACAGAACCAGCCCTCAGGGCAGCCAAGCTCAACAGAGCTTTGGGCCCAGTTGGGGCAGTAAAAGCCTGGCACACATCTGTCACAGTCAGATTCAGAGATGGCACCAAGCCGGCCCAGAAACGTTCCTAAAAGGAAAAGCAAATAGTTAATACCATCTCAGTACCATCCATGTATAAATCAGGTGTTTAAGTACCTGCAATAAATCACAATATTATCAGTAAAAACAATGACCTGTACTTTTTATGTAGTTGATTCTGTTAATTTGTGATAAAGATCTAAAATAATTACTTAATGCTAAACTTTTAGTGGTGTGTGTTGTAGCTCACTATTTTAAACTCACACTTTTTATAAATTCACTAAATGACTAGATTTTTTTTTTGTACAGTGAAGATTGAAGAAATATAACTCTCTTTTTAACGATACTGGACAAAGGTTGAAGGCAAATTATTATAATACCAGGGGTATTTCACAGTTAGCCAAATAACTTAAGCCCAAAGATGAGGACTGTCCAATAGGAATGTCTCTCAGCTCTTTTCTGTTTGGACAAGCTTGACTTTGGACCTACGTCATCTGGCTAAACTGAGAAATCCTGCTTTGTGAATTTCCTCCACTGCCCCCCAGGTTTAGGGTTCTAGTTGAAGTTGTTGTTGTTGCTGTTTGTTTGTTTTTTTAGTGAATGGGCGTTGGCTGTTTGTTTATCTGTCTGTTTGAGCAATTAGTTGTTTGTTATCCTGCCTGGAGACTCCATATTTTCTCTCGCTGTACCATCCTCCTGCTTTTAAAACCTTTAAGATCCAATAATGTTAAAAAATGCTGAATTAAAACAATGCTGTCAATTAAGTTGCACATTTATCTCTATCCTCAGAGTATTCTCTGAAATGTGCTGGTGATACACAAGTATTTCTGAGTAAATTTCCTAGCCTATCTGACATATTCTTTGGGTCAGAGCTGTACCTGGTGGACAGGGCATTGGCTGAACACTCCCTGTGGGGCAGTAGTGTCCTCTTGCACAGATATCACCGGTCACTTGAATCAAAGCCAAGAGCTCATCTTCTGTTGTGTGGGTACGCTCTTTAAACTCTGGAACAAAACAATTGCATGGCTTCTATTAGCATGGCTGATGCCTTCAGACTTCGTTTCATGTCATTTGTAGCAGTGTTCATTACCTGTGCTTCTGTTGTGGTGAGGTGCAGAGGAGCTTGCTCTGAGAGTGCAATAATATCCTGGACTGCACGGGCCAGACGGTGAACTCAACCCATAGTCTGCACAGTACTGCCCAGGAGGACATGGCTGACACTCCTCCACAGACGCTGCCCCTGTTGGGATACATATAGCACACCAGACAGCAGTTTCAAACACAGAAATCCCCTTTACATTCAGAAGTATGTGTATACTTTCTTAAATAAAGTACCATTCAATAAACTAAACACCAAAGAGCATGTTTAGATGTTTTCTTCAATATTTAAAGCTTTTTGCAAACAACAAAAAAGTTATTAAATAAAAAAAAAAAACAAGTTTTGTCTGACTGATCACTTTACAAATGAAAAGCTTTCTAGATTAATTTTATTGTATAGTAACTTCATTCTCAGTGTTGGTTAGATTTCTCAGTCCTTTCAAAATCATCTTTTCATTCTGGATATTGCATTTGTATATACAGCATGTATATCCTAGCTTCCCACTAATTATTTGACAGTTTTATGCATCCGTCTGCAACCAGACTAGTTTTATAATATCGAAAACAGAGGTTAGAAATGTTTTTATCATGATCCCAAAGTTTTAAATAGTACAGTAAATGGGCATGAGACCTTCTAATGAGCTGTATGTGCCTGGTGGGCAGGGTTGCATATGGCTGGTTCCTGCAGGGCAGTAGAAGCCTGCTGTGCATTTTCTTCCTGTGGAATCTCCAGGCGGCTGTGAGAGAGAGGCGCCCTGGATACACACATAACTGCCAGGAAACAGAAGAAAAGGTCAGTCGTTAAGAGTAAAAAAAGAAATATAGAGTAGTGTGGTAATGGTATTTGATGAGGGTGGAGGATGGGGTCACTCACCCTGGAGAGCAGTCTCCAGTGGGGGCAGAAAGGCCAGAAGAGGTACAGTATTTTCCTGTGGGGCAGGGAACACACTGCTCCACACTAGACAGCCCTAATTTACCACTGTAAGTACCAGATGGACAAGCGAACTCTTGCCCAGAACTTGTACCTGATGAAAATAGCAGAGCTATAAGATGGGAAAGCCTTATTACACTGATACTTCAGTATTTTTACCTAATCTCTATCTGTATCTCTATCTGTATTTGTGGTAATATGTTACTAAAGCAATGGTGTGAGTGAAGGTTCACAGGCTCCTGCCTAATCAGGACCTCGTGGCGCAACAGTAGCTGCGTCTGACTCCAGCTCAGAAGGTTGCGTGTTCAAATTGCGTCAGGGTCAAACGCTTCTTTGCGGCATGACTCGTGGCTATTAAGCCCTACTTAGGGGCAGTCGTGGGCTGGAGGTTAGGGAACCAGCCTTGTGACCGGAAGGTTGCCGGTTCGATCCCCTCAGCTGACA
>JAILXH010154126.1:942-29789 GCA_023558415.1 Piaractus mesopotamicus
CTGAGACTGTTGAGGCCAAACTAGCAGTGACTCTGACTGAAGCTGACTTGGCTGGTAAAAATGCAAAACATAACAATGTGGCCGACATCTCACACTAAGCTCTCAAACTCAATAACCCCTCACTTTACCTAGTTTCTAACCTTTATTTAAGAGAAAAGTTAAAAAACTGTCACCAAATCACTGTGCTAGAGTGTTGGATGTATGAAACCTGACTCACCCATGTGCTCTTCTGTTGTGTGTGTTTTAGCTGCCACTGAGGAATGAGGGAACACACACCTTTGACTCTGCTGAGAGGCAAAGACCGGCAGAATGGAACATTCCATAGAGCTCAAAAATTGTGATCTACATGCAGACACACACACACACACACACACACACACACACACAGACACATATATACACATATGTGTGTATATATATATACATACATACATATACATATATATATATAGTAGTGGGGAAATAGTTAGCTTTGAAACCATGGTGCCTTTATTCCTGTGAGATTGGAGGGGTGATGGATTCTAGAGAACCTTATGCACACAAAAACATTTCCTTTTAGTTTTATGTTCTGTTGATAAAAAAGCCACAGAGTGTTTCTTCTGAGTGTAATGTGAGCAAAAGTGACATAAAGCAACACTTCTTAACGTATGGCAAAAAAAATTAACTGTGAATGAGAAATATGCTGTAACCAAAAAAAGCCTTGCTGAATGGGATAGTATGGTGTAAATGTGATTATCGAGCTATTATTTCTTGCCTGTCTGGTTTTTCCTTTGCTCTTTTGTCTTTATTGTCTGTGAGTCTGAACAAGCAGGTCTCATCTCCTTTCTCCTAGTGCATCATTGCATTTGTGCAAATGGAAGACCAAAAAGAATTTAAAAATTATGAAAAGATTGAGTTCTTGAAAGAATTTTGTTGAATCTGTCAGTATAGCACAATGTTCCTTGAAGGACAAGGTTTAGTACACATGGATGAATATCATTACATCATCATAGATGCCATTACAGACATCTGCTGCGGTGTCCTATTTTATTGCTAGACTTAACACAGCTGAATGTGTGTCCACTGATACACTACCTGATGCATCCTCTCACATAAGTCAAACCTGTGCTGTGAAAATATGAATTGTTTTACTGGTATTATTCCTCCCCTGCTGAAATCCTGTTTGCTTAACCCTTTTACTCTGTGAGAATTACACTAACGGTTTTATTGGCAAAGAGGCTTCTAATAAGTTCTTAAACTGTAGCAGGTCCTCTTTGACCAACCTGTAATGCAGTTATGTGGATTTTTTTTCTTTTTCACATTTCCTTGTGTACAGAACAAATAAAGTTATTTAACTAATGAATAAAAGTTTTTTTTTATTTTATACCTTTGTTCAGTACTTTGTAGAAACATGACTGAATATCTGCACTTAGACAAATGCACATGATCAAGCTGAAACCAGACCTAATGAGATATAATCATGTCTGTGTGTTCTGTGTGCACACACATGCTCACACAGTGCTCATTAAAAGTTCATGAGAGACAGGAAAGTACAACTCAGAAAACCAGTATATATGACATGTCAACCCCCCATGATAACACACAAGCCATAACTTACCATCATGCTCCATTTAAATAAAAGGCATACAAATAATGAAATAACTATTTGCAAATGACATTCCTAAATGATCACTGCATGTTTCAAATGACTGACTAAGGGTGTTAGTCACCCCTGCAAATATCAAAAAGGATGTTTTCTGTCAAGCCTGTACCAAATACAATTCCAGATCTTTAGTAGTAATTAGCCCTTGCTCAAATAACCTCAGTTTGCTGTCAGTTTTTGTCGATATATTAGTATGACGAACACACTCAGAACTGCAGTAACTGCTTCTTTCTGCATAAGAGAGAAGTGCATCAAGACTTTCCCACATTGCTCATGCTTCATGGTGTGGACTGATTGTATTGGTTGAGAGATCTGAGGTGACATTTTGGTTATGGTATGTTTCTTCCTGCAGTGATTCCTTCAAACAAACTCAAACACGTTTGACTTGCTTAATAAAGCACTAAAGCTAATGGTAGTACCACAAGTAGGATGGTTTTCTGTTTCATCTGGTTGGAATTCTTATTTTCAGCATGTTTGTTGTTAAGCAGTTGAATAAGAGAATGACTGTTGTCTTGATCCAAAGCATGGAGGGTTAGGAAATGTGCTCTGAAAAAACTGTTTGCAAGACTAGTGGTGTGGAACTAAGCAAGTCAGGGAATCCAAGCCTGAACCAATTATTTTAACACCAAGCCCCATTCGTCAGAAAAAAAGTTAGTGTTTCTGAAAGAGCAAGCTAAGGTCTACATATTTTGACAAGCTTGTTTAGTTGTCACAGTGCATCAATTAGATTGTACTGCAAAATAAATATACAGCGATAATAAGTCAGGATTTTCCAGAGCCTGTCACTAATAGTAACGATTAGTGATGCTGTTACAAAAGTAGATATTAATTAGTTATTACTTATTCATACGTCAGTAAAGAATACAAAATTTAAAACGATAATTTCCAGTGCATTTCCATGCCCGTGTCGCCTAGAAGTGTCATTTGTCGCAACTGGGTTTCTTTCCAGTTAAATTTCGGTTAGAGGCAGTTCGACTGCCATCTCCTGGTTGGACTTAGGTAGTGCAGCAAAAATATATATCTTCTGAACGGGACGCTGTAAAGATATAGATCACTAAAATAATTTAAGTAATAATTTAAATAATTTAGCCTTGAAACACCAATGACTTCCTATTAGCTAGGCCACAAACTGACCAGAACAACCTCTGTTTAACGTTCCAAAGCCACCGTGCCAGAGAACTCTGACTGTACTACAGTACCCAGAAGTACTGTGAACCCGGAAGTGCTAGTACATGGGTTTTAGCGGCGGCGTGGTGTAGAAGTAGCATGTTCAGTGCAGTTCGTTTTGGAGACTGATCTGTCTGAAAAAAGTGTCCGTGACCGAGCCAGCTTTAAAAGTAAGAATTGTACTTTCATGTTATATATGAACGTGATTTGAATTATGGAAGATAATTAATGAATATTATTTGTAATCAGATAAGGATGGAGTGTATTGTTGTTTGTTACTTGCGACATATTACCACGCGATTTCGGGATATGCTCTATCTGACAAAGAATTGTAACCTACGTGTGAATTTTAAATGCCTCGTAACGATGATATTGTTTTTTTCTGTGGAGATGTCTGGGGCCAAGGACAGGATGCGCCACAAGAAAATGAAAAACCAGCCAAGCAGCGTGACATTCTCCTCTTCGCAACAATGTCGCAACGACAGAGGCTCAAGAGGTTGGCACAAGGCTGAAAATAAAGCACCCTTTATTGGTTGTGTATAACGTTAGATCAGCTGCATTTGTGTGGTACCTTCTGCTTTGTAAGGCCGTGCTCCAACAGATCTCTTCATCTGCAGGTCGCAGTTACAACAGTCTGCAGCACATGAGGGGACCGTCACAGCACAGCAGACCACAACAAGGTGGCCATAGCAGCTGGATGAGGGGGCGTCAGGATGAGGGAGTCCCTGCCGACCAGGCCCTGCCCAAGTACATTACTGGTGAGAATCCTGGTGGAACATGAAAACGAAAAGTATAATGGTTCTCTGTAATAACCTCTCTCCTTACTCTGCACCGACACTCTTCCATTAATTTCTGCTGCAGCATCTCTTTTTGCCAAAGCAAGAGCTGCAGAAGTCGACGCCATGCTGAGGGCTGTTACCAAGACGACAGGCAGTTGTCATGTGTTTGGCGCTCTCCCGAAGCATATGCGGCGACGAGCCATGAGCCATAACACCAAGAGGCTGCCCTGCAGATTGAGAGAGGCAGCACACAGGATGGTATGACCCGTTACCTTGCTGTCCACAATGCCACAACCTCGAGTGTCTTTAGCTTTGTGACTTAACATACAAAGACTGAGAAGCTTTAAATGTTAATGACTCACCAACCCAATATTCTGCAGTGGACAACAGCATTACAATATCTTCTTCTGGTGCATAGTGCACAGCCCAATGCAAGCAACCAAACCCCCAATCCGTCAAGTAGGCTGTGTGACTAGTTCTACAAAACTAAAGTCAAGATCGTACAATATATAATTTATTTAATAATAGACAGATCAAAGCTTGATGTTCCCACCTATTTGAAGTTTATAGGTGTATATATATATATTACTCTGCAAATGATTTTCTTTTAAGCTGAACAATCTAAGGGATTGTTTCTATGTGAAATATGTTTTGTTTCATTCACTTACTTATTCCTTCTTCGCTGAATGTGATTGCGGGTTTCCGGGAGCTGGACTAAGAGACAAAGAAACACTGGCCCAGAATAACACCAAGAAGAAAATTAACAGTCATCAACATGCTTTTATTTATTTATTGTTAAATTACAGTTGTTTATTGTTGGAGGGTACTGCTGGCTGATTTTATTTAGCCTCAAATAAGAAATAAACAGAAATATTTTTTAAAGAAAATATAGTGGTGTGGCTGAAAGCATGCGCAGTACATATGGATGTGGGGTTGTAAATGGGCACACCAAGTCACCACTTAAGTCCATCTGTGTTTGTTGGGTAAGTTTTAGGGACTTAAAAGGGCATCTCAGATCCTAATAGCTGATGTGCGTGTGTGTGTGTATAGCTAAAAACACTGTACTGCAGCAGTGTGTTTTTTTTTTTTGTGTTGTCCAGTTGGAGAAGAGTCAGCAGGCAGGCCAGAAAGAAAAGAAAGAGCAATCAAAAACCAAAAGTCGTCGTGCTCGCCGTCGTCATGGCAATTTGCTGCTGGAGTTTAACCGACGACAGAAGAAGAACAAGTGGTTGGAAACTCACATCTGGCATGCCAAGCGTTTCCACATGATAAAGAGATGGGGCTACTGCCTTGGAGACCGACCCACATACAAGTGCTACAGAGCGAGCTACAGAGCTATGAGCACTGGCTGTCTGCTGCAGGTCAGCCTGCAATATGAACCCTACAACACTCTGATCCATAGAGAAAACAAAATAGTCTACGTATACTTTCTGGTGTTATTGCACTGCTGTATATCTAATTATTTTTCTTAATTTTTTTCAGGACTTGTCATACTACTGTTGCATCGAGCTCCAGGGTCCAGAGGAGCAGCTACTGAGTGCGCTGTCCAGGCTCACAAGCAAAGACACAGGTATGTTTCAAAGTTCCATATAAGCAGTAAAACAAAATGAACTCGTTAAAAAAAAACAAAAAACAAAAAAAAAACTCATATCCAGATAGGCTGAAGTCAAATAATATACCAAGAGTGGATTACTGTGGGGAAAAATGTGTGTATTAAAAATACTTGAGGAAAGTGCAGCTGGATTAACTACATCCAATTATACCTAAATCTGGAAATTCTGGTAGTCTCTCAGCAGAGTGTGTGTGTCAATGCAGGCCCAACATTTGCAGCAGTGCTATGTGTATCAGGGCAGAGAGAGGGCAGTATCTTGCTCTACAGGCCTGACCAGTACCCTCACCAGCCCCTGGGCCCTGTGCATTTTCTGTGGAGACCACGTAGTGGTAAATCAACTTACAGACAGCTGTGGATCTGGGCACATCCCACATTAAAGCAGGTGAGTTTCCCAAACTGAGACAGGTGAATGTGTATTCCAATATAAAGCAGCCTTACATGGTCCCATACTTGGTTTGTGTATAGCCAGTCTTGATTTGAAAGGTGATTGTGTATGATTGTGTATGTTAGGACCTTCTACCAGAGTTGCAGGCAGTGTGCCAGTGCTTTGAGGCAGTGGCTCCTGCTACAGAGGCAAACACCTCTAAACCCCAGGCAGAACCAGGCCCTGTTGACCACCCGACTGCATCTACCCTTTCAGAGCCTAGCACTATGCCACAGAATCCCAGGAAGAGGAAGCAAGAAGGGGATGGTTATGATGATTATCCTGCCAAAAAGATCCTGGGTGATGGCACTCGATCTCTCATGACTCCTGTTAGCTGGAAGTCTTCCAAGACTGACATTGTGATTACGTGAGCAGTTTTATTGGGTCAAATATATTTACTAAAATACAGACATTCTTTGTACCCCTTAGCATGCTTAAATTTTATCTATGGGTTTTCTTCACAGCGATCTCTCTATGGAAGTAGTACGCTATCGCCTGATTGGTCCACTCTCTCACACTGTGCTTACTGAGACACTTTTGCCGGCTACTAAATGTGAGGTGAGACACATATGGTTTCTGGTAACTGATACCAGTTCTTTTAACGATATTGAGCTGATACTAACAATGCCGGTGTACAGCTAATGCAATAAAAATGACAACAGGACTCTTACAGTGCTACATGAATGAGAAAAGTCATGTGCTGTTAGAATCTTATTGTGATGGTGCAGCTACTAATGTTCTGATGTTAATGAATTGACACAGTATTTTAATGTTATTGTAATTCATTATTTGATTATTTGTTTTTTTTTAGGTGGATACAAAAGTGACATCTTCTTTCTGGTGGCCAGAGCAGTGTAAGAACAAGGAGAGTATGTCTTTACACCAGCAGCAAGCCAACGTCTTCCAGTTATTGAAAGGTAAACATCTCACACTCACAACTGCAGACAAGCAGCTAGACATATTTGTCAGTCAGTTTGTGTTAATTTCAAAGTCAAAATCAAAATAGATGTTTTTTGTCATGTTGGCTTGTTAGTTCATGTCCCTGTAATAATTCATCATACTTACATACTATCACATCTTTCGTCAACGTGTAGTGACTTTTGCCTGCCTTTTAAATGTGACCTGAATGTTAATTACATCACTTTGCAATAATAAGAGCAATAATATTAACCAATATCTAGTCTAACTGGTCACTATAAACATCTTAACTATCATCTGATTATTTCAAAGTCAAGTCACACAAAAATCTAACCATTTAAAATAAGTTTTTGCCAATGAAGCGGGCATGCGATGTCACACCTATTTGAATTTGCTGCAGTGTTTTGTAGAGAAGCATATGGCACATTTCATGTTTGCAAAGAATTTTATCTCAGACAAACAAGTTGGCCTGCAATATGATCATTCCACTTTATAACTGGTATGTAGAGCATTTGGTTCCATTAATAAAACACAGGAGCACTAGAAAGTGAGAATTTGATATGTGTCGTGTTTTTCAATGACGATCTTCCATTTTAGCATGACTTTTTTTTTTTTTTTAAATAGTATCAATAGTGGATCATGTCTGTCCAATACTGGAACCGTTTCACATTTTACTGGTCCAGTGGTTTAGTTCTAAGAAAAAACTTGAGTATACTGTGAAGATAACAACCTCCCCCACGCCTAGCCTCTGTGTGTGTGTGCTGACAAGCTGCTTCATTAGGTACACATACTCTGTCTACGCTTATTGTCCATTTTATCAGGCCTCCTTACCATATATGTGCACCTTGCAGTTCTCTAACTACAGACTTTATTCTGTAGTTATTCTTTCATCTGTTTCTCTGCATAATTTGGAAGCCATCTTTTACCTTGTTCTTCAGTGGTTGGGACTAGGGGTGTGCAATATTGACAAAAAAATAAATATCTTGATATTTTAAAACAGTGCAAAAAACATTAAAACTTGTACTGGTGATTTCACTGAGATCAAATAGTCCAAGTATGTGTAATCTTTTTCAAAGTAGCCTACAGGATTTACTTCGTAAAAATTTGCACAGTGACTAATTTTAAGGCATTTTACGCGAGCACTTCCCCTTAATGTAAACAAGACGTATCCACGGGAAATAAAATACTCATCATAATTTAACTGCAGGGTACGAACGTTAGAATCTGAATAAATGTTCAGCTCTTCTGCTGTAAGGTGAATTGTGCAGCATACAAGCAAAGGTAAAACATATAACATATTTCAACAGCTTTGCCTATTGTTCATTTTTCATTTTTAAACATCCTAAGAAATACAAGATCAATTTAACTGAAATTGCATTTCATAGAAGCACCCAAAAACCAATCAAATGCAGTCCGTGCTTTCACTGCATCATTTAGCCTAGTACTATAGACTACTACACGTGCACATTGAGAGCGCATGCAGTGTGCTAGTATAGGCGTACATGGTCACCACACCACAAATTAAGCTAGTAGAGCTGCCTAAAAATGTATGCCTGAAGTAAAAAATGAGTGAACAAACTGTGCCAGGAGAGAAAATGCAGACAACACCAGCCTTGCAATTTACAGTGTTAGATTTAATTGCTAGACATGGATCATCCTCATTTGCATGGAGGTGTTTCGGCTTTAAAAAGACAAGTTTCTTTGTTTGCTATAAAGACAGCAATCTGCAAACTCTGTTGGAAATTGGTATTCGTTAAAGACAGCTGCACAACTAACTTGCTTCACCATCTGCAAACTAACCACTGCCCAGAATATGAAGAATATGAAAAGCTTTGGGAGTTAGCTGTTCACTAAAGTAGTAAAGTAGTAAATGTACTAGCACAAAAACACCCTCAGCAAACTTTAGTGGAATTATTCTGCGAAAAAGTGGCATACTAGGCTACATGATGCACTGAACACATCGACCCCTCAAGACTTGTTTTTGATTTGTTTTTCATTGGTTTTTGCATAGTGAGAGACATAAATAAATAAATAAATGTCAGCTCACACATCCTTAAAACAACAATTAAGATATTATCATAGACATTATATATCACACATCTCTACTCAGGACCCCCACATAGCAGTATTATTAGGGTGGTGGATCATTCATAGCACTACAGTGACCCTGACATGTTCTTGGCATGTTAATGAGTCATCCTCTAGTCCAGTGGTCTCCCTGATCCGGGAGAGCTACCTTCCTACAGAGCCTAGTTCCAACCGTAATTTGCCACACCTGCTCCAGCTAATCAACCTATTCCCAAGTCTCCGATTATCTGGCTGAGATGTATTAGAATTAAGTAAGGAGCGGGGCAGTTTATTGTGTAAATGTTGTAACTAAACTCTACAGAAAGGTAGCTCTCAAGAACAAGCATTTCAGTCCATTGTTCTAGTTCTTCATCAGTGGTTACAGGATGCTGCCCATAAGACGATGCCCACAGGGTTTGTGGGCTATTCCCAGTCCAGCAGTTACATTGATATGTTTAAAAACTCCAGTGGCACTGCTGTGTCTAATCCACTCCTACCAGTGCAACACACACTAGCATGCCACCACCATGTCAGTGTCACTGCATTGCTGAGAATGATCCACCACCCAAATAATACCTACTCTGTGGTGGTCTTATGGGGGTGCTGACCATTGAGGAACAGGGTAAAAGGGGCTAACAAATTAAGCAGAGAAGCAGATTGACTACAGTCTGTAATTGTATAACTACGAAGTGGATCTAAATCTAAAGTAGACATGAGAAAATGGACAGTGAGTGTAGATAAACAGAGGTTTAGTGACATAGCCAGTTAGCATGTGTGTACAGTGGATATATGTATATATATTTGTTACATGTGATATACGTGAGTATTTATTCATAGAGCTTCCCTCTTGTGGATAGAAACTGAGAGTGTTTATTGCTTTGGCTTTATTTTTCTGTTTGTCTTTTACAAGAGTAGTTGTTAAATTGCTACTAGTCTATTTAACAGCTGAAACTTTGGTGGTTTCACAGAGCTGACTTCGGGAAACCTTACCTGAGGATAGTTAACGTGCGTATGACGCTAGTGGAAAATAACATCTTAGTAGACATAAGTGTGTCTGTAGCAACTCAGTACAATTTGTTTCTCAGAATCAATGATTCGCAGGAGTTTTTAGGAGATGTCAATCACAATCCGTCTATTTTTACCTGAAATCATATCGGCTTGTCTGTGACCGACAGGTGATTAAAGACTCGGACACTTTTTTTTTTTTATTCAGTGGTGGTATCCATAGAAACAAACTAAATGTTCATCATACGAACTTGACCAGCCAGTTTGTGATGTACATTTCCAAAGTAATGTTTTACTTCCCCTTAACCTGTGAGGCAACTTTGAATGCAGTGGAATTAGGTGTATACAATAACTCATAACTTGGCAGTCAGTATATGTAAACAGCGCAGTGAAAAAGTCAGTATGCGGCTTATATGTGCATATACACTGAGTGAATCAGATTAGTTAATTGCTAGTTACATTATTGAAAGAAAATGCATTATGATTTCCGATTGACTTTAATGATAAAGAGTATAAAAAATGGCCATTAAAGTTCTAGTTGCTAAAGAAATAGCCCCACACTACTATTTTAAAGCTCGTCATGTAAGATCTGTATTACGTTTTGTCCGTGCAAGGTCTGCACTCCACGTCAGAGCTGCCAGCAGGGTGTGTCTTGGGGCTTACAGTGGATGACCCAAGACTGACTCTGCCTAAAAAAAGGGGGAAAGCTGCTTCTGACCTGCAGGGGGCACAAGGTAAGTTCTCCCACACAGACACACGCACAAATATACCGATAGTGTAACATAGGATGAATTAGTGTTAGATCACTTCAGATAATCCAAAATAGAAGCATTTGGTGGCAGTTGCAGAGATTTAGTGTGCTGTGCAATGAAATTACAGTGTTTGAGCTGGATGGGGAGCACGTGGTGTGTCTGGCCCTGAGCTCCTGGGGAGCCTCTGCTTCTCCATGCAGATGAACCAGGTTTGAATCATGGCAGGGCCCTTATCTTCCTCTCTCCTTCTCTTTCTTCATCTCACTCAGAGCAGTGCACATCAATTAATTCTAACAGTTCCACTCCACTTTCTTTCCTCTACCATCTCCGTATCTTTTGTACACTAGAGTAAGACACTGCATTCAGTGGTTTGAAATAGTTTGGAAAGTGTAATTACTTGCCTCTACCCTAACCATGGATTTAGAATACTGTCTGGTCATGTATGTGTATATGTGTGTTGTAGGTGTTGAGGAGGAGAGAAGGAGAGAACTGACTTTGAGAGGAATTCCTGCCCCCTGTGCTCATAGTGCTCTATGGGTCCACTCTGTCAGAGACAATGTGACAAACAACAAGGTTTCAGAGCAGGTAATGTCTCTTTCTCTTACTCAGTCACACGCTCATGCACACCTGCACAGAAAAGAAGATCTCAGAGTAGGTGTAGTTTTGTTGAAAACATCCTGTCAGAAATTTCACTCAGAGAGTAGAGAGATCGGTTAGTCATTTACAAGACTAAAGGGTGTCAGAAATTCCCCATCTTATTATAGCACTAATTTTGTTATAGTACCCATTGGTAATGGTGGGTTTTTAAAGTGGTTCAGCATTGGGCAGATGAATAACTTATGTACTCCTGTCTTAGAGTGGACATAAATAAATGCATATGTGTGTTTTCAGGATCTCAACGGAATGAAGAGGGAGTTGTTGGTTCCAGGCTCCAGGTTGCCGACCCCTCCAGAGGGCCGAGTGCCCATTCTACTGGTTCACCAGGCAGGGAAACAGCAGGGGAAGGAACAGCATGACTGGGGCTGTGGATGGGATCTAGTACTGCCCAAGGGTTGGGGCATGGCCTTTTGGGTACCTCTGGTGAGAAACGGGCTTTCTGTGACCACACATGATTGGCAGCATTGTGTAGCTATCAGCCTGTTTTGTTTTTTTTTAATAACAACAAATGACAAAGAGGGTTAACAGAGAGGAAAAAAGGAACAGGGACATTGAGTGATGATGGAGGAGCTGCTTGTTTAATATTGGTAAATGTGCATAGGCCAAAACTTAAAGGCACTCGGTTCACAATTTTTACATCAGCATGCCAGTTCGAAGCAAAATGCTTCTCCAGTTCTTCCTAAAGAATGAAATGATGTCTGCATTTCCAAACCACATATTCATCTACAGACTTGGGTTTCACTATGCTTCTTGTGTTTGCAACAGTCTGGTACAATTTCAGCTTTATTTGTGGCACGTGATAACAGCACGATTTGGGAATTGACAGTTTTTCATAGCTGAAACTCATTATGAACATGCCCACTTGACGAAAAGACATGAAATTCTGTATAGGACTTACATTAAGTGCGAGATGCTCCATGTTTTTGAAATTTCTTTACAGAGTATGCCTGATGTGAATTAGTAATGGAAGATTAATTGACTGTATTTTTGTTTGTGTGATAGGTGTACCGTGGTGTGCGTGTTGGGGGTCTCCAGATGAGTTTGAAACACTCCCAGAATAAAGGTATGCCCCACTTCCCCCATGATTTCCCAGATTGCCCTGCAGGCACTCGCTTCCAGGAGCAGCAGGAGATTGAGCTGCTGGAAAAGTTTAAGAGGTGAAAAACAACTTCTTTCCTTCCTTCCTTCCTTCCCTTACACAATCTTTTCACCCCTAAAATGCACAAATTAGAAACCTGCAAATTTCTGATATCTGTTTTATTACTGACTATGCTGCCAGATGTGGTGGACCTTCATCATCCATCCATTTATTTATTTGTTTGTGTTTACCTAGGAGCTGCATATCTAGAGCAGTTTAATAACAAATCTTTATATAAATGTACAAATACCGCCACTTCCAAACTTGCCAGATGTTAGGTCAAACCCAAAATACTCGAGTATGAGGGTCCTTTTATTGTTTTTACTAGCACATGATGGTGATGCTTCTGGTGTTTGTGATTGTGTACAGGCGTCCTCCCTCCAAACGCACAAATTACATCAAACATGGCTGCCTGGCTCCTTTCCGGTGCCCATGGCAACAGCTGGCAGAAGAATGGGAGGAGATAGTGAAACACGATGGAGAAAACGGCAAGCCCCAGCCAGCCAAAATGCAGGGAGTGGTATCACCTGCAGGAGAGAGCACACCCCCAAAATCTGCTTTCACTGTGTTGAGGTACTGTAGTTGTTAAAGCCTTATTTTTATTTATTTATTTTTTTAATCATTTATTGTGAGCATGCACCAATAAGTGTGATGAACACCTCTTAGTTTTTAATATCACTATCACGATATCTCTATTGTATCACATAGTGATATAATGATATTTTGTCTACATTGGGTAGTCCCTAAAGAAAGCACCTATGAAGATAATAGCAGTGTCCGTTGTCTCTGCAGGAGCCGTAAGGTACTGAGGCAGTTGTCAATCTGGTGTCGGCCATCTTCTGCCCACACTCAGAGAGTGACACTTGGTTTCCCCACCAAGATGCTAAACCTTGCAGTTGCCATGGAACTGCAGGTACAGTGGGGGCGGTTTCTGGTGTGGGTGCGTGTGTGTGTGCTTGGCAAAGGGCTGCCCACTCTGCACGCCATGCTGTGTGTCCCCACTGCAGAAGACCTGCAGCAGCTGCATGGAGACCCCCAGTGCAGTGGCCCCAAAGAACCCAGACACAAAGACCACACCCATCACCTACTGAAGAAAAGCAAGAGGCACAAAGCTACACCAGAGTGCCTTGCCCATAGAAAGGAACAAGACTGCTCGCCTGCTGCTGTAAAAGAGGACTCAAGCCCCACTCCTAAGAAAGAACAAGACTCTGGCATCAACTCCAAAGGAGAACAGCCATCTTGCCCCACCCCTCCACTTAAAGACACTCATCCTGTCACCAGCACTACAGTCAATAAAGATCCTGCTTTCACCCTTGCTGGTGAATCAAGTACTGTGATTGGGAGTGGTGACTTATCTGGGGGTCTAGAGCGAGGATTGTGGCCAGAGCCGCTGCCCAGTGTATCATCCCACTGCTCACGGGTAACCCTGGGGTGGGTGACACAGGGAGATTTTTCAATGGCAACGGGTCGTGGGGAGGCTCTGGGTTTTGTGAGCCTGGTGGGGCTCCTGCACATGCTCCTCAACCAGCCAGCGGATAAGCGCGGCACTGTCCTTCTGCGCAATCCCTCTTCCCTCCAATACCGGTTTGCACGTCTTCATGTAGAAGCCTGAAGTGCTGGAAGGTCACTGCATGTACAATCTTTGCCAAGGACTGAAACTACTGTACTGCAAAAAAAAAAAAAATGCCTTGGTTGGAAGAATTCAGTTTTCGTTCCTGACTTTCGGTACACTCCATTGCCATTGATTAACCAAGCTAGGTATTGGTCGAAACTACAAATACTGGGCTTCTTTTTTTGAGCTAATAAATGGTTACTGCTGAGGTAAATGGATTTATCAAATGTTTGAGACTTTGGCATAGTACTGTGCATGAAAATCTCCAATATTACGCAGCACTGTTACAGGAAGATCTACATAAATGCTAGAGTCCATTTAGCAGTCTTGTCATATACACGTTCCTCCGGTAACACTGCATTAAGGTTAAAATCAAATGCGTTACTGCCACAGAAAGATACCTAAAATGTACAGTAGTGCTACATAAATGGTGTATATTTGACACTGGAAAATGTATCCCATCACTTGCACTCTACTGCACACTAGCAGATCATAGTGAATAGGGCTCAACTCAGCTACACAGTACTCCAGAGCACATCAAGTATGCATGGCATGACATTTAAATTAGGATTTCCTCATTTGGAGTGTGTGTTCCTGTGGTCTTACTGCCTATTCTGTTTATTTAAAGCTATAAATTGGTGATGGAAAAAGGATGAGTGCTTGTCACATGTTTAAACATGTATATTTTTGCTTAAGATTTTTCTGTTAAACTTAGCACCTAGGTGCAGGTGATCATATTTCCCTAACAGGTATGTTTTGGAAACATATTTACTCTTTATAAAGAGAGTTCCATTGTTTTGTATAATAGTTTCATTGTTCTCTGTTCTGCCTGTTTTTTATTAGAATAAAAATAGTTTTGAGGTTTTTTTATTTTATTTTATTATTTTTTTTGGTTATTGAGTGAAGGTTGAATGCAGTCAATAAAATTACTGACAAATCAAGAGGTGCTTTTTTTGTTTGTTTGTTTTTTTTTTTAGTTTAGATCTTGCCCATGTTTCAAAGGTGTTACTACCGTGTTACTAGCTTGTTTGACTAATGTACAAAATTGCAAATGTAGCTTTCAGCCAGTCAAGTTCTTAAAGTTACTGGTTCATGAAGCAGGCAAGTTGTGACTTTTAATGAGGGTAAGGAAGACAGTAATCTCCACCATTACAGCAGAGATGAATCTCTGGATAAAACAAATGAACAAAATGTAAAAATTTCCCATTTTCCAAAAAACATTAGAGATTAGTTATTAATAAATAAATACTGTTTGAACTAGGGATGCATCTATATGTTGATACAGTACTCATAAAAAATCCATGGACCCCAACATTCCGATACCCGCTGATACCATGGATCGTTACTGCGGCCGATTGTACGCTGCCACGCTAATGAACAGATAACTCAAGCTGGCAGTGAAGGAGAGTCTGCTCAGACAGTGGAGTGTTGCTGACTGTTGGTCACTTTAAACATTTCACCTTGGCATATTCTCTCCAGATCTACCGGGTGATGTTAAACCATTTTTAAACACACAATCACAATACGAGTAGAGACACAAAGGCCAGTGAAACGGAAGCAAGAGTTGACATAGCCTACCAAAGTCTGTATATGCTGACTTTGTATAACTGAAAAGAATAGTGAGGTATAGATGTTAATAGTGTAATTTTTTTTTTTAACTAGGCTAGACTAGAGAGACCATGTTGTCCTACCATTTACATCACCGCCTACTTTTAGTTTCAATGCAGTGTTAGCAGTGCTGCTTAGTTTCTCTTTGCTCAGTACTTGGCACACAGCGTGTTATTTTGAATGAAACACAGAGTGTGAATATATGTCGTAGGCTTCGACTCTACACGATGGACCTTTCAGATGTATAGTGTGAGCCACCAAAGAACAAGATTTCTAAAATCATAAAGTTTCTGTCTGGATTTAGAGGACATTTGATTACAGCTTAACCAGCCAAGCAGAAGACTCCAGACGTAAAACACCACAAGTGAGCTCCGTGGATGCATTAGCTTTGGATTCTTGCTCCCACTGTGCGAGAGACTTGAAAGACACAGATCTGGGTTTAAAACTATGAAACATACTTTACTTACAGCTGTACAGAAGCGCTTTTCTGAGGTGGAACAAAACTGGCTCTTCTCCACTGCAACGCTACTCAACCCAAAGGCAACTAATGTAGCATAGCTAGCTAATTAATAGAATTAAATTAAATCAGCTAGACTGTAGTGATTTAACTGTTAAGGTACATTGCACTCATTTACACTAACTAGTTAATTCTAAGTAGGTTACTCAGTATGGTATCGGATTTGGTTACACAAAAGTGTATCTCGGTCTGATGAAAATGGTATTGATGCATCCCTAGTTTTAACATTTGCTTGTCCCCGAAAAAACAGGGATCGTATTCACAAATCTGACCCAGGATCAGATTTTCTATATTTACTATTAACATGGGTCCAGATACAGCAGTCCTGAATGGAGATGCTTAGTGAATACCACCCCTGAGGTCATACATATCAGAGCAAAAGTGCTGATCTAGGCTACTCTTTTTTTTTTTTTGCCTTTCAGCAAATGCTGAGTCAGCACTCTGAGAATCTTCATGCATAAACCCAGAGCCCAAACTTAGTACTCTGTTACCACAGTAAGGTTCTTTGTCTCACACCTATAAAGCCTTATTATAAACATTCACACCTACACACTGTCTCACACAGCACTGCCTGGCTTCTCCTTATAGTCATTACTGTAACCCTCCATTATTCCACTAGGCCTCCTGCTGCACACCACTGTTGCACACAAGTTTGGAAGCCAGAGTGCCATGTTTACTGTCCTTTTTCTCCGGCTGCACCTTATCAGTACATTTCTTACCTGTGACACACAGAACACACTATTCATGCAACCATTAACAACTGTTAAAATATGTTAACTGTATTTTAACTATAACTGTTAAAATATATACACGGGGGCGCCACTAGAGGTTTATGGTTAGGGGGCTAAGCCGGGACTAGGCTGGGGGCATGGTCTCCCAGGAGATTTTTTTAAATGGCCCCATAATGTCTGTTTATCATGACTTTTAAAGTAGCAACAGCCAGAAAAAATGGCTATTTGATCAAATTCGCACACATACACTATATGAACAAAATGGGCACATCTCTTAATCATTGAATTCAAGTATATTATTATATTATTCAGCCCCATTGCCACAGGTGAATAAAATCAAGCACCTAGCCATTCAGTCTGCCTTTACAAACATTTGTGAAAGAATGGGTTGTTCTAAACAGCTCACTCAATTCGAGCATGGTACTGTAATAGAATGCCACCTTTGCAACAAGTCAGCTCATGAATTTTTTTCCCTCCTAGATAATCCACG
Source organism: Piaractus mesopotamicus (assembly GCA_023558415.1). Lineage (NCBI taxonomy): Eukaryota > Metazoa > Chordata > Actinopteri > Characiformes > Serrasalmidae > Piaractus > Piaractus mesopotamicus. The sequence continues at coordinate 18,062 of JAILXH010154126.1, forward strand.
ATCAACTGTAAGTGGTATTACTGAAAAGTGGAAGCGTTTAGGAGCCACAGAGCGGGGTCACCAAGTGCTGAGGTGCATAGGGCATTAAAGTCGGCAACGCTCTGCTGACTCAATAACTGCTGAGTTCTAAACCTCCTCTTGCATTAACATTAGCACAAAATCTGTGCACCGGGAGCTTCATGGCATGGGTTTCCATGGAAGCATGCAAGCTTTACATCACCAAGCATGATGCCAAGCGTCGGAGTGGCATAAGCATGCTGCCACTGGACTCTGGAGCAGTGGAAATGTATTCTGTGGAATCACAGTACTCTATCTGGCAGACTGGGTATGGTGAAAGCCAGGAAAATGTTACCTGGCTGACTGCATTGTGCCAACTGCAAAGTGGAGGAGGGATCATCAGTGTCTGACCTCACAAATGCTCTTCTGAATGGGCAAAAAATCCCTCAGACACACTCTAAAATCTTGGAGAAAGCAATCAGTGGAAGCTGATATTTTATATATAACGGTGCAATCAGCTGTAGGCAAGTTTACTAAGCTACAGGTATGTTTAATAAGCTAGGTGACAGAATTTCATGCTCATAGGAACAAATATTTTCTCAGTTAAGTTCAGTTAAATATAGCATTAATTTTAACTGAAAGCTTAAACCACTCTCCCTCTTTTTTTCCCCAATTACTAACCTGATCAGATCTACTCCTTAAGCCTGTCAGTCTCCATCAGGTTCTTTCTGTCTCTTTTTTGATGTGTTTAATAATACACTTTTTTCAACTTCGATTTACAAGAACTCAAGGAAATAATGAGAGAGAGCAATCCATTTTTTTTTTAATTGGTAAAAATCCTCTCATCTGACTAGCCTTCGACAGAGCTGCTGACTCTAAATTTCCATCTACAGCTTATGGGCTTGAGGGTTATAAAATTGTTTTATGATCAACACCACATTACATTTTCTGAGATAAGCTTACTGTAAAACACAATATATGGCAAATACTGGTGTCACTGTTTCCAAATACTGAAGAGAAATGTAAGAACAAAGAATATAAAGATCTGTCAATAATCTTATTTCTAACTCTTAAAAACCGACAGCTATACTCACCATAATTTGCTACAAAAGGGTATCTTCACTCTGTAACTACTTACTGTTTCACTTTGTATATTATAGATTTCATAACGTCTACTGTTTACTTTATTAAGCTTTTAGCCAAAATCCTGCCACAACTTCAGCGGTCACTGGCAGAATGAGTAAAACCAGGGACCCTTCCCCAGGTCTGATATGATTGGCTTACAGTTTACGAGGTCTGATATGATTGGACGAGCAGGGTTCCGCTTTTCACATTATGTTACATTTCTGGCAGCACAAGCAGTGCTGCATTAGATGAGCAGCAGCACCTCCCCCAGGTTGTACCCTGCTATCACAGTAGTGAGACCCGATGGCATGGTTGAATTATAAATGGGAATAAGCTATAGATCACTTTGAACTAATATTGTACTTTTGTTGGGAAGGGGGCTAAAGCCCCCCTAAGACTGGTCTAGTGACGCCCATATATATATCGCTGTTGTCGGAAGATCTCCATTTTTGATGTTTTTTCAGTTTTTAACATAATTTGAAAGTACCTGTTGCCTATTACATGTGTGTAAATTTCATGATGAGTGGACTAAAAGAAATGGCCCAAAATGACTTGGAAAAAATTCTGGTTCCATTGACTTAGATTGAAGGTAAAGTGGGTTTTTTTCCTTCTTCTGTAAAGTTACCATTTTGGAGATACAAGGTATCTTCTGACAACAGCTGTATATATATATATATATATATATATATACAGACTTTTTAGCATTATGTGACCTAAATATGACCAGAAATAAGTCATAACAATACAAATATCACAAACAATTATATAGTTTTTTTGTTCATTGAGCAAATTGATCCAACATTAAATGTCTTACAGGACTGCTTCAACTCAAAGGTTTTCTTGCATGAATGCCATGCCGTAGGTCCTGCCGCAACATTTCTATTGGATTACTGGGTTTTGGCTCAGTCATTCCAAAACGCAACAGCCATTCAGCCATTTTTGAAGACTAATGTGTTTTTTTAAGGTTGTTGAGGTTCTTTTCTTCTGTAGATCTCATACTCTCCTGTAGAATTTCATGATACAATCCAAAATTCATAGCCCAATCAAATAAGGGCAAGCTGTCTTGGTGCAGTAGCAGCAAAACAGCCCCAAACCATGCTACTGCCACCTCTGTAATTCGCAGTTGGGATGAAGTTCTTATGCTGGAATGCTGTGTTTGGTTTTTGCCAAACATTTCTCATTTAAGCCATAAAGATCTTTTTTTTGCTATATTCAGCACATAACATTCCTTACATACTATTCTTTTTTAGTTTTTATCTGATGTTGGATTCATGAACACTGACATTAGCCACTGTAAGAGAGGCCTGCAGATCTTTAGATGTTACCTTGGGTTTTTTTTGGAATCTCCCAAAATATAATATACCATACTCTGGGAGTCATTTTTGTTGGATGACCACTCCTGGGAAAGTTAACAGTGGTGTTGAATTTCCTCCATTTGTACTGTCTGACAGTGGATCGGTGAAGTCCACACTCATCAGAAATTGTTTAGGAACTTCTTTTAGCCTAATGAGCATTGGCCAATTTTTTCTAAGGTCCTCAGAAATCTCCTTTGACTGAGACATGGCATGCACTAAGAAATGTGTGTAGTAAAGACCAGACTTTGATGGTGATTGTGGCTTTTTAGGTAGGGTAGGGTCGGCCACACTCACACCAGTTTAATGAACTTCCTGACCTATACCAATCTGATAATTCTTAAGGTTTCAATACTTTTGCTCACCAAATATGTATAATGTTGGATCACTTTGTTTGTAAAATACACACACACACACACACACACACACACACACACACACACACATACACATACTTGGAATTGGGCCCATAGAGAAGAACACTCTGTCCATTTTGATTTTGGGTCGGGTTCTTGCAATCAGAAACACTCCTGCAAATGCTAACAAACACCTGAAAAGAAACACAGTCACAGTAAACAAAAGTAAAGCTTTTAATAGCCAATAAACAAAATGCATTTCAGTGCTATTGAGACAAAATCTTATATTTCTGTTTTTGTCATTTTCTATCATTTTCTATCAAAAAAGTAAGCTCTTGTAAGATTAACATTCATTAGGATTTGCCATTTTGGAGATAAAAGTTTTTGTTCAGACAGCAATGATTTATAAGTTACTCCCTGCCTCTCTGCATACAGAGGGAGTAGTGTGAGATGTGGGAATTCACATTGATTGTGATTTGTAAAGCAGGCAGATGACTTCTGAGAACTAAAAAATGTAGGTATGATTTCTGAGAACTAAAAATTATAGATAGGTCATTTTTAGTTCATTTTTATTCAATACACTCAATCTTGTATTTCAACACTACAAATATTACAGTATTACTCATTTCACTGCTAAGTATTAGATGGAAACAAAAAAGTTTACATTCTTGAAACATCCGATGGAAAAATGAACCATCAGGAATTGTTTTTCTCTGTGGTATCTATGTTTTTTATAGCTAAGCAAACTCTTCTATTGGTTAGGACGTCAAGATCTGATCAGAATCCCTAATGCATTGCAAAATATTAGCATAATTATGAAGTGACAGAAGAATCAATCAATCATGTTTTGATTTCTAATAGGCGGGACCAATTTCATGAGAGAAAACATCACAGGCCTTCTGCAAGTCCTACATCACTGACTGTAAAAACGAGTGGCAGCCTAATCAGTGGGATTTTAGAAATGGAAAACAGCAACGTCAGCTCTATGCCAGGGCTCTCTACCTAAAGAGTCGCTGTAAAAATTGCTACAAGGTAAAACATATGATTATATGTCTGTTACATGAAGGTAATATGAAGGCCTAACTCTAACAGTCATGGGCCACTACCGAATGCAGCACTTACCCAAACACAAACATGATGATGTATATCAGTGATAAACCATAGAATTCCTCATAGAACAAAATCCCTGCAAAGAAATAAACATAGTCAAGTTAAGGCAGTTGTAATTCTAATAATTTATGCTTTTTTACATTTTCTCTAACTTACCTGAAATTTCACTTACGTGAAATATTGCATGCTACAATACTAGATGTGAAAAGATGAAGACTGAAATACATCTCCTATATGGTATTGCCACTGCAACTTTTTAAACTATGCTGAGAACATCAGTTCACTCAGAGGGAACAATATTAGTTGCTTGTATTAGATGCTTGACTCCAACCATGGAGACAACTGATTAGCTTAGAGAGACCTTAATTCATTCCCTTCCAGGGACAAAGAGGCCAGATAGTGCTGGCTACTGAAAGCACATAGCACAGCTGAGTCTCAAACCTGAATGGCAGCTCCAGGTGTTTTGTCCAAACACCTTCATGTGGAGGTTTCAAAATGCCGTCATCTGACTATCCTTACATACACTGTGGACAAAAGTATTGGGACATCTACACATTACAACCACAAGAGCTTTTATGACATCCCATTCTAAATCCATGGGCAATAATATGGAGTTGGTCACCACTTTGCAGCTATAACAACTTCCCCTTTTCTGGTAAGCTTTCCATAAGTGTCCACTTTAAAGGTTTTTTTTTTTTGTTTTTTAGCCTATTGACAGTATAGCAAAATTTTATGTAGAGCAGCAAAACATTGACTCATATTTGGAAGAATGAATAACAATCACGGATTGAGCAAGCGTAATATTAAAGGAGCAATATGCGATTTTAATTACAAAACAGCCAGTATGGCAGTGTTCTTGGAACTGTATATTGACACTTATCAGTGTGGGTGATTCAGAGCATCTATACTGCCCCTGGTGGTGTGGAGAGGCAATCTCATCTCCTTATTTGATAGTGGATCAAAAGTGTATGGCTGTGTTATCAGTATCGGACTCAGAGGCAGGTTTCTGCTAACTATAAGAAATGCTTTTTTCTCAATTCTTGGTTGTCAGAAACAGATACGGCTGTTGTCATAACCAGTTTAGACAGTAACAGTTATCTTTTCAAGTAACAATGAAAGCTACCATAGATCAACTCATAAATCATCGCTATGTAATGTATGTGTGAGATCAAGCTATTTCTGACCTGCAGTTGAAGTTAATGTTACTGAGAATGTGTCACACTACGAAGCCTAGCGAATTATTTATTTCTCCTGATAAGGACCACGCACTATTACATCAATACTAAGTACTACAGAATGGAGACTATACTCGCATGGACAACTAATCACTCACGTTCACTCAGTATGTAGTAGAAATGCTATTAGCATGTAAGATGGTGCCAAATTACCACTGTACTTTGACAAATTTTTTTGAAAAATAACAATGTTGACGTGTATTTGTCTACAATGCCTGACAAATAATAAAGTATTTGACACTACAAGCAGCTTTGGCTTCACTCTAAAGCCCTCTGTCCTTCATTAGGACTTTTCAGTCTGAAAATGTGACACTGATGTTTACCCTCGTTCTTTGTCGAAGCTGGTCTCCTAGTTTCCTTCTTCATTTATTTTGTGTTTTCATTTGGGCTACAGGCTGATTCACACATACTACCACTGCGTGACATGTGCGACATGAAACATCGTGATTTTCGTTTCAGTGCTCAGGTTAACAGGTCAGTACTTTCAAGCAGGCTGCACAGGCAGGGCAGCAGAGCATCCCAGACACAGCACTGAAACATTGCAGTATTTGGAGAAATGTGCAGCTGATTTTTTCCATGTTCTGCACACACCACACAGAAAAATACATTAAAAATAACACATGAAAATCAATGAAAATGAAACATACATAAAAGATAAAACTTAAAAAAAAAAACTTCATGAACGAATTCATGAACATAATCAAATTAAATACTAGTTAACATGCCATGCTGCACACAGATTTCCGGGTCATTCACCAGGCTTGAAAGCATCGCCCAATCAAAAGTCAGAATGCTGCTGAGGGTAAACAAATTTACAGTGCTCTTTTTATTGAGGAAAATAACTGATTTGACTACTTTTCCAATTCGACATGTTGGTGTAACTTTCTTGCTGCACCACTCCGCAGCACAAACACTATATGAATGAATGGCCAGTGCACGTGAGCTGTTTTACTCATGCTGCCCCTACACTCACACTAGCAGAGGTAGTATGTGCAAATTAGGCCTAATGCTACTTGCTGCCAACTGCCCTGTGTTTCTGCTTGTAAAGAGCATGCAAATCTTTTTCTTTGCCCCCCTGTTGTCACTAGAATGTGGCCTTGCCCATGTGTGGACCCAAGGCCACTTATGATAAAATGTTTCATATAAATCTATGAAGTAGTTTGGCTTCTTTTCTACCACAGGGCGAAACCATTCCATTCGCATTTCCACACGGATAGGTTTGACAATGCTTACAAACCCATTTCACGTTTTTTTTTTTTCAGTTAGCTAACGGTATTTAGAACCACAGACCGATACTGTTCAATGGGAAGATGTAATGACATAACCTTTCACTGACCTGACAGGTTCTACATTTATGTCGATATATTTTGCTCACACAGACACCAAATAAGAAAGAGCAATGTACAACATTTAATCCACCACTCATGTCAAAGCTGCAATGTAACAGTTTCTAAATGTTAGACAGTGTTGCTAACAAGGAGAGAGTAGCTGGTTAGTATTAATTTAGCTAGCATGCTACCAGTTCTGCTCACCACAAAACAGTTTCATTTCTGATTAAAAGCTTTACTGACACGAGTTTAGATAATAATAACTCTGAGGAAGTGACAGCGAGTGGCTGGTGTTAGAGAGAAGAAAGCTGAAATTAAGCCTGTTCTGTGGTGTTTGGAGCTGTAGCTTCCTAGCTAAGCTAATGCTAGCTCCTCTCTCCTAGTTAACTTCATTCAGCTATTGAGATTGTCATCGCAGTATGGGTTTGATTCAAGTAACTGGTGCTCTGCTGTCACAAGTATAGACAATAAAAACTTAGTGAGACCAAAGTGGACTGATTGATGTTGTAATGAGAGAAACTGAAATCAAACCTCCTCTGTAGTGTTAAGCTGTAGCCTGCTAAGCTAGGCTAAAGCGATCATACAATGCCTCCCACCACAGTACAGGCTCAGTTCCACCGAACTGATAAAAAAAAAGTTTAGAGGATAAAGACTCATATTTGAGAGCATAAAATAGAATGTCTGGTGTTCAAGTGACAGAAAAGTGTTTTGAGCTAGTAATGCACGACCTTCGACTCCTGCTGATGGAATTGATGGAGTTGACTTCATGACTCCACTTGCTTTAAACCAAGACAGCCCCAGAGCGGGTGATAAAGGGACACAGCAGAGATTAAACCATCCTAAAGGAAATTTAGGCCTACCCAATTTTAAGCAGCTACAGATTACATTGATGTGACGAAAATTCAGTTTATTTCACATAATGAGGGGCAGAGTGATGTGCTGACAAAATCACTAGTCAGACTTCTTTGAGAAGGAACCATTTTCAATTCTTTTTCAGTTCTCTGAAAAAGAAAAAGTTTGGATGTTATCTTGCTCCTCTTTTTAAGAGGCTGAAGCTGGCTTTGAATTTGTTTATTCAACTTCACTGGTCCAAGTGATGCAGCAGTCACCTTAATAGTGCACTGGCACCAGAATGTAACTATAGCTCCATTTAAGGTGGAACAGATATTTGAATAAGAAGCTGTCAAAAAAGGGAGCAAATTAAATTTAAAAATTAATTAATTAATTAAACTTGCACTACTCCAGCTCAGGCTGTCTCCTGCTTCACACCCACCTCTGTCAAAATGTCCCTCGAGCCATGGAATCAACAGTCGAAGTCTCGACTCCAAGCATTTTGAACATCAGAGTATTTTGCAAAGAGGTGACCCCGACTCGTAGACATGCTCAAATTGAAAGATCAATGCTTTTGGAATCAACTCCTCATCAATACTTTGTACTCTGTACCCAGCTAGGCGACGCTTATGCTAGTGTAGTTAGCCAGCTTCAGGTGAAACCCACTGCACTACAGGCTCAGTTTCACTAAACGATGCTCAAATAACACCCGTTTAGAGAATAACAGATCTTTGAACATGCCGAGAGAGTGGCGTTGGAGTTAGAGACAGAATTAAACATGTTTTGTGGTAGGTGCTGTGTGTGTATGTATTAGGCTGGTAACAGTTAGCCAGTGTTTGCATTAACACTTAAGTAACTACTTTTAACTACCAAGGACTACTTTAACTACTCAGTAGGTAATAGTGAACTAATGATTAGGGTAGTTTACTATTAACTAAACAATAACTACTGAGTGTCATAGAGAATTACTTAGTAACTATGGTTTCTTAGAATAACTAGTCATAAATTACCAATCAATTCAACATTAATTGCTCAACAGCTGATGTAGTGTATTCCAACACTACAATACACTACACATTCAGTCTCTACAATATAATGGATTATATCCTCCATTTCTATTCACAGAAACAGGTATCCTCAGAGAAGGCTGTGGGCATCACACCACACTGTATTGACTGATGTCCCTCATGTGTGTTTTAACCCTTAAAGGGCTAATGCACATCTTCATATTTGTGAACCAATTTGCACATCAGCCTACAAATGGGAAAACTGCTAAAATACTACAGTATTCAGTAGACCAGTCTGTGTACCTCTCATCTTTAGAAAAGAGAACAGCATTCTTATCTACAGGAGCACGTGTGCTAGTGTTTCTTCTGAACAGTAGTTCTCCTTTAAAGTCCTCATGAGGGCAGCGTCAGTTGAAGAGAGGGTTCATCTGCAGTCCAGCTGTGTATGTGTCCTGCCTGCAAATTCAGTCGGTTCTAAATATTACCAAGTGATTATGCAATTACTGTCTGTTAGATAATGAATGAGGTGTTGCTGTTCTTCATTAGGAGTTAATGAAGTTCAAGAACAATATAAATTGAAACACATGGTAACCAATCATTAATGAACTAGGAGTTAATAATGATTAGGAACAATATAAAGTGAAACACATAGTAACTCATTATTAATGAACAAGGTGTTACTGTGTTCTTCATTAGGAATTAATGATGATCAGGAACAGTATTATAAAGTGAAACACATGGTAACACTATTAATTAACTAGGAGTTAATGATGATCATGAACTGTATAAAGTGAAACACATGGTAACTCATCATTAATGAACTAGGAGTTAATAATGATCAGGAACAGTAAAGAGAAACACAAGGTCATCATTCCTGATCATTATTAACTCCTAGTTCATTAATAGTGAGTTACCATGTGTTTCACTTTCTAATACTGTTCCTGATCATTATTAACTCCTAGTTCATTAATAGTGAGTTACCAAATGTTTCACTTTGTAGTACTGTTCCTGATCATCATTAACTTCTTGTTCATTAGTTATGAGTTAGCATGTGTTTCACTTTATAATACTGTTCCTGATCATCATTAGCCTTTAAGGTTTCTGATTGAAACACACATGAGGGACATCAGTGAGTGTAGTGTGGTGTGATGCCCCCAGCCTTCTCTGAGGATACCTGTTTTTGTGAATAGAAATGGAGGATATAATCCATTATATTGTAGAGACTGAATGTGTAGTGTATTTCACCACTGTTAGAAGTGTTGGAATACTTTACATCAGTTGTCAGTTCACCAGGAACCTTGTAAGACTCAGCTATTGAGCAATTAATGTTGAATTGATCGGTAATTTATTCTAAGAAACCATGGTTACTAAGCAATTCTCTATGAGACTCAGTAGTTATTGTTTAGTTAATAGTGAACTACCCTAATCATTAGTTCACTATTACCTACTGAGCAGTTAACTAGTAGTCCTTGGTATTTAAGAGTAGTTACTTAAGTGCATTAGGCAGCACTACTCATTCATTCCTGCTTAGTCCCTGATTTGTTACTTATTAACTACGAAACAGTATTGTAAAGTGTTCCCAAACCAGAAACAAAAAAATAGTCATAGACAACATATACTAATAGTATGGCACAAAAAAATGCAATAAAAGATAAAATATTGCAAAATTGCTAAATGATTTATGATCCTTTTGAACTTACTATATATGACATTGCCTCTACCATGCTAGACAGATGAGGTAGCGTTGCCGAACAGTACAGGATTTTTAGTAGTTTTTGGCAAACTCTGATCTTCCTGTTTTGAGGCCTGTAAATGGTTTACATCTTGAGATATTTACTCTGGTGAAGTCTTTCTTTGATTGTTGACTTGTTGACATAGATATACCTACTTCTTGCAGACTTTTTGGTGTTTCTGAGCTCACCAATGCATTCTTTCTTTTATAGAATGTACAAAACAGTTGATTGGGCAACACCTAATGTTCTTGTTATCTCTCTGATGGGTTTGTTTTGGTTTTTCAGCCTAATGATGACTTACTTCACCAGCAGTGACAGCTCTATGGGCTTCATATTAAGAGTTAACAGCAGCAAATTACTTTTGAACCCCTAAAAATTACGCACTATATCTGAATGTACAGGGGGCACTATATATGAATGGTTGTAATTCCTACACTGTTCACTTGATTTGGCTGTAAATACCCTCAAATTAAAGCTGAAAGTCTGCACTTTGACTGCACTTTCATATTCATTTTTTAAATCCAACACTAGACTGTGTATGCATACAGTAATAGGAAATAAGTATTCAGACACCACAAATAGTTAATTAATACATTTCTGCATCATCACTGCTGGCAATTACAGCTTCAATACATCTACAATTAGAAGTAATTAGCTTTTTGCAGCATTGTGGTTCAATTTTGGTCCATTCCTCTTGACAAAGCATCTTCAATTCCCCAAGGTTACAAGTAAATTAGGAGACTGGTCACAAGCCACACCTTTTACCTTTTTTGGAAACCAGTCAGTTGGCTGTTGTCTTGTTGAAACTTCCATCTTTTCCTCTTTCTTGGCTGGAACAATTCAATTCTCTTCTGATAGATCTGATCTCCAGGTACATTGCTCCATTCATGTTTCCTCCATTGATATATAATGCCCCGATAATGTTTGCAGAGAAGCCAACCCATATCAAGATGCTCCCATCTTTGGAATGCACTCTGTTTAGTGTTCTTGGGATCCCAAAACAGTTCTGATATGTCTAAATGCTTGTGTACAAATTTTTCTTTTTTTGCAGAAGATTTTTGACAGGGATGTTTAAGGTCTTTGTTAGACCTCTGTAGCATTTTCCATTTGAATAATATTTAACACTGTTGTCCCTGAGAACTTTCAGAAGATCCTTCACCTTCACTATGATTGCTACTTGTTATGTGAAATCATCCCAACAAATGGCGACATCTTTTATAATGACACTAGGTGCAATTTGCAGAAAAGGACATATTTATGTTTTTGCAGCATTAATATGTAAATGTTTCATAGAATTTTTTTTATTCTTAGTTTTAGTTTTTTAAATCTGTCTTCGCTTTTACTTGTGAATACATACTGTTTTGTTAACATTTGTAAGTACAAAGTCAAACAACATTACGTGTGTAAATTTGAAGTGGATATATGTACTGGACGTATATTAAAAAACAAAAACAAACATTTCTGAATACTTGTTTCACCTCTTGTTTCATATACATTGATAACATACTATAGTGGTCATGATGTGTTAGCCCTTACATGTGTGATGATATCATATTAAACCACAATAGTTATATATGCATGTATGCATATCTATCTTTATATACATATATATATATATATATATATATATATATATATATATATATATATATAT
>JAILXH010154146.1:8924-20157 GCA_023558415.1 Piaractus mesopotamicus
AACGAACTGTGGCTCAAAAATCGAGGTCTGAACCAAACTATGAATTTGGAAATTCGTTACCCCTAATAGGCATTAATTTGTCTATTATCATTTGCCTCAGAAATAACACTGAAACTTTTAAGCATGAGACTTTAAATGAATGTGTTTTAAAGAAAATTGAAAAACACAGTAAGGTGTGTCCAAACTTTGTTTCCTCTGAATTTTTAGTGTCTTAATGAGCATTAAAAGCATCTAATCTACATTTTGGCGCCCGCAGTTGACGTAATCAACTTTTTGAGACTCTTGTCTAAGTTTGGCGACGCCTTGCAGCCTTCGTGTTTATCTGAGGAGCTTTCGAGAAATGTGGGTCAGGAGAGCGACCGAGTGTGGCGCGTAACAGCTCTGCAGCAAAGCTGCTTATTGTGTAAGACACTGCACTGTCACATAACCACACAGCGCTGCCAGCCAGGACTGCAGAGAGCTGCAGACACACTGCTGGAACACAGACCTGCTCAAATAACCACGACTGGCAGAGAACAGCAGCTCTGAAATATGTCTCTTTCTCATAGATCCATTGTTCTTTTGTTTCTAGGACTGAAGACTGCATAACCACTTCACACTGGAACTTTCGCTGAAATTACAATTTTGTCACTTGCCAACAAACATGTAGCCTATAAAGGCTGATATAATGCTATTTAATCAGTGTGTATTAGAAAATGTAAACATATGATTGCAAAAAATCAGAAAAAATGATTCTTCAAGGGTTCTTTAGTAAAGAAAATGGTTCTATGTAGAACCATGAACACTCAAAGAACCCTTTGCACGATTAAAGCGTTCTTCAGATTGATGAAGAATGTGCTGTATGGTTCTATATAATAACCTTTTGTTTTTGAAAAGGGTTCTATATAGCACCAAATCTTCTATTATAACAAGCTTGACATCATAACAATAGCAGTGCTAGTGCTAAAAAGAACCATCTACAGCACATCCTTCATCAATCTGAGAAACGCTTTCACAATGCAAAGAACCTTTTAAGGGGTTCATCTGATGCGACCAAATAATGTTAATAACAATTATTTGTAACTTTGATTTGATTAGGAATATAGTAACGTGCACATATTTTGTTGTAAATTTAATGCAGTTATTGGTTACTAGGGAATACATCGGTATGGTAATCATCAACATCCAATATATATCATGAACATATCTGCTGATGCAGATACAGATATAGATTTATAAACTAACCTTTTACCATAAATTAACATTAATAAAATGTAAACACTGGACTAGATTTATTTGTATTAACATTACAGATAAATGTAACATTTATTTCTATAGAGCTACACATGCAGTAAAATGGAGTTTCCGGTTTCCGGTCTGTTTAAGCACTAATAGAACTCTTACCACATATAAATTTAGGAATACTATTGCAAACTCTGTGTAAAATGCAAATGAGCTTTCAAAATGATTTTGTTCTAATTTTGTGATATGATGCAATATACAACAGCACAATGGCAAGATCAAACCATTTTTGTAAGTTAGATGTATGAGTGTGCAGAACCTTTTATGAAGAACCTTTCAAATTGGTAAATAACCATTTACATTATGTGAAGGTTCTTTACCTTTTAAAAAGTTCTTCACACTCATGAATCTCTTTTCCAAAAGAACCAAAAGTGATTTTTTTATGCTTTGTGGCACCTGTTTTTTTTAGAACCCTTTGTGGCACCATGTTTACAGTAAAGATTTGAGAGTATAAAGAACCGTAAAGAAAGCTTCACATAATGTAAAGTTTCTACAATAATTCAAGGCTTCTTCTAGAACCTTCACATTATGTAATAGTTCTTTGAAATTTAAAAAGGTTCTTTACTCCCACACATCTGATTTACAAAAATGGTTCTCCAAAGAACCATCTATTGAAAGGTTTTATAGGAAACCAAAAGTGGTTCTTCCATGGCATCGCTCAAAGAACCCTTTGTGGCACCTTTTTTTTTTTTTTTTACAGTGTACAACTACTTTTTGGTACCCTAAGACCATCATGTCTGTAGTACAGTTTTGTGAGCATGAAGAACCTTGAAGAACCTCCACAAAATGTTAAATTTTAAGGTTCTTCCTAGAACCTTTACATTACGTGGAGGTTCTACAATCACCTAATTTACAAAAAGGTTCTCCGACTTCTCTAAGAACCATGTCTGAAATAGATATTTGTGATTTGTACCATTTTAAGGGTTCTACCAAGAACCTTCACATTATGTGAAGGTTCTTTAAACTTAAGGTTCTTCATATTTGCATCTGATTTACAAAAGCGGTTCTCCCATCAATGTGTTGTTTTTTGGCATCACGTACAGAACTGTTTTTGGCACCTTTTGCACCGCCCTAATGTGGAGGTTCTTTAATCAGATGAGTCTACTCAGCTGTAACTGATTAAAGCTGATGTGTTTCTGCCTGTTCTGGCTTTGCGGAACATCGCCAGGGTCTAAGTGTGCGTTACGTAACCACAGCTAGTCTGTTGCAGCTCGATCCGGAACTCCGCTCGGCACACTCAGGGAAAACAGCTCCGACTCCGGAGCTTTGCTTTACCGATCCGTAACGGCAGCCTGTTCCACACGGAGCGCTCAGCCCAGTTCGGAAACATGAGGGGTTTTTTGGTCGGTGCGTGACGAATTCCGTTAGACTCGAGATCAGGAGCACGAGGCACAGCGAGTGTCCCAGTGACCCAGAAACGGTCAGCTCCGTAAACACTGCGCGGGACTGACGCTGTGCCGGAAAATAGGTCAGTGGGACGGAAAGGGAGGGAGAGGGAGTGGCGAGTGAGCTGGGAGGAATTATAGTGCGGACTAAAAATAGCGGCGCAGCGCGAGGGAGCGGCGCAGGATTCCGATTGGCAGACGAGAGCGGAATTTAGCAGCACTGCGGCGCGGAAAAAAAACAGCTAACGTCAGCACAGACCAGATCAGACTACACTCACACACACTGCGCATCACGCTAAAGCATCCCCTTCACTCACAGCCTCACTAACAAAACGTTCCCAAAGTCAGGGTTCTTCATGTGATGCCATAGAAGGACCACTTTTGGGCTCTTAAAGAACCTTTAATTGAACCATTTTTGTGAATGACACCTGTGAGTGTGCGGAACCTCCTCCCTTTTAACCAGTATAGAACCTTTACATTATTACCAAGATTTCAAGAACTATTCACCAAAAGGTTCTTCAGGGAATCAGAAGTGGTTCTTATATGGCATTGCTCGGAAAAACTGTTGTTAGTTCCACCTGTCACTTTTTTTTTTTTACATATAAGAACAGAACCTTTACAGTATGTGACCAATCACAAGGATTTTATTATATTGTTGCAATAACAATGTACCCTCTTAAAAATAAAGGTGCCAAAAAGGGTTCTCTCATGCAGTGCCAACGAAGAACCGCATGTTTTCCTGAAAAAACTTTCAATACATGGTTCCTTCTTTGTAAACGAGATCTTTTTGGAGTGTATAGAGCCTCATAATGTAACAGCTACAGGACAAAAGGTTCTTTATGTTCACAAATCACTTTTTCAAACTTTAGGGAACCAAAAGAGGTTCTTCTAAAAGTGCAGCACTACTATTTGATCCAGATAATGCAGGCCTAATATGGAGGTTCTTTTATTTAAATGTCTGTGTATTCTGGTTACAATTATCGTCCCTAAAAGAATTCATTCGAGCAGGTACCTTATGAAGCCAATTCTATGGTTCTATTCAGAACCTTTATTTTTGTTTTATTTTGAATTGGATTCATTATAAACAGCCTGAAATGAACAGAGCCCTCAGCTGTCTCTGTGCTCACGTCATCCGGCCCGCTAGTATCAGAGTGTGTGTGAATGAGTTCAGAACAGTGTCCTTTTTTACAGTGCCGCTGACCTAGAACCAGGGCAACTCACGGGCAGCCTCATCTGAACAGGGTTTATTATTATCAGCTTATTAGCATTTTATTACCTTATGCGAATGAAAGTGATGCAGCGCTGGCCTCACAGAAACTCAACGTTTTCATATTAATGCATCTCAATATTTAATTTTTATTAAATGTAAGGTTTGTGGACAAAATGCACCAACAAAACAGCAGAGACATTTTAAAAAGAATTTATCTTAATAACGATAATGATACAGCATATCACATCGCCCAGCCCTGCCTTTTAGAGAACGAGTTATTAGCTCTTTTTAGTCTCTCAGACACTCTTGACCTCATCTCACTCACGTCAACTCAATAATTATTATTCTTTTTAAATTATTCTTCTCTTTGTCAACAGTTTGCTCTGGGTTCATTTATCATGCACAATTGAAAACCATGTATGCAGTGACAGAAATGAACATTTTGAAACTTTTTTCAACATTAATTTTCTCTATTGCAGGGCCTTTTATGGGAATCTTTCTTCTGGACAGGAGACGGGTCAAATGGGATTCATTATGGGCAGTTTTTGCTCATGCACTTTATATTTCTAGGGCATTTTTCTATTTTTTTTTTTTAAAGCAAGCGGCCTGTTTGCAGGTAAACTGCAGGACGGTTCGAGTCGGCCGGGTCACTAATCATTGAGAAATTTTGTCTGCTATAATCACACAAGTTAGCAGCCGTGGGCAGGGTCTGGTTTCTATTCTCAGGCTGTTTGGTGAGTCATGCAGAGCGTGTCTGAGAAAAGCTGCTGTATCCAGGTGTTCATGAATGAAGGAGAGTGGAAACGTGAGGCCTACAATGCATGTAGAGGCAAGGGCTTTAAAAGTGCACTCCTAAAAAAGGTTCTTCAAGGGTTCTTTAGAAAAGACAGTGGTCCTCTATAGAACCTTGAACACTCAAAGAACTACTTGCAAGCTTAAATGGTTCTCTGCATGTTAAAATGGTTCTTCAGATTGATGGAGAGCGTGTTGGTTCTACATAGCACCAAATGGGTTCTGCTAGAGTTACAATGTCAAGCTTGTAACAACAGAGGAGCCCATTTCGGTGCTATATAGAACCAACACATTCTTTTTAAAAAAAGATGGTTCTTCAAAAGTTTTGAGCAAAGAAATGGTTCTATATAGAACCATGAACACTCAAAGAACCATTGCATTGTGAAATGATTCTTCAGAGTGATGGAGAATGTGTTGTATATGGTTCTATATAGCACCAAAAATGGTTCTATTGTTACAAATATGACATTGCATCTTTAGCAGAACCGTTTCTGGTGCTACACAGAACCATTTTCAATACAGTTCTATATAGAACCATCTACAACACATTCTCCATCAATCTGGAGAACCATTTAAGCATGCAAATGGTTCTTTGAGTGTTTACGGTTCTACATAGATCCACTGTCTTTATTAAAGAATCCTTGAAGAACCATATTTTTTAAGAGTGGAGTATATGTTCCAATGGGTACACCAGTTATAACTCTACAAGCACAAGATTAAGTGTATTTCACAAAGTACAAAACAAACTGATTGCAGCACTGCACGTAGCCCACGTGTGAGAACGTGAGTATTTGCACGCTGAGTTGTGCAGAACTCATGTGATGTACACTCTCAAAAAAGATGGTTCTTTAGTAATGAGAATGGTTCTATGTAGAGCCATGATCACCCAAAGAACCATTTACATGCTTATGGAGTTCACTGAATGGTGAAATGGTTCTTCAGACTGATGGAGAATGTGTTGTATATGGTTCTACAGAGCACCAGAAAGGGTTCTGCTATTGTAAGAAAAAAAAACCTTTTTGGTGCTACATCAGAACCATTTTCAAAAAGGGTCTATGCAGAACCATATAAAACACATTCTCTCCATCAATCTGAAGAACAATTTTAGCATGCAAAGAACCATTTAAGCATGCAAATGGTTCTTTATAGAACCAGAAACATTCTCTTTACTAAAGAACACTTGAAGAACCATCTGTACTAAGAGTGTCCAGCTTGAGAGGCTCTAGTTATGAAATCCACGCTGGCTGGAACGGCATTGTCTGACAAACACGTGGACAGCAAAGAGCAGCTCTTTTTATTTTCATTTAAGCCACTTTTCTACGTTTGTGCGCACTCTTTTTACATTTTGGTCGCTTACTGGCGTACATGTGTCTCTTTCGCGCTGCCAAAAAATGCCCCTAAATTCAAAATAAAGGGGTACAAAACCGCCTCAAATCCGTGACATTGAGCACGAACAATGCAGCTGAGCGTTGTTCGTTTTCCACCCCTATTCCGGAAACGTCCCGCCCCACGCGCAAGATGATTGACCGAGTAGGGAAAACCAGCCAATCCTAGCGCCTGACGCGCACGCTCACAGCCAATCGCGTCGCAAGCGAGGCGGAACGCGTCTCAAAACGGGCAGGAAAAAAACAACCGATATTTACGAACAGCTTAGCATGTGTATTTCGTCATTTTATTATTTTTGATTTATCCACTTTAAACGCTTAAGACACGTTCTGAATCGTTTTGGTGATAGTAATAATAAAAAGAACCCAAAACGAGCAACTCGAACCCGCTAATCTACACGTTAGCAATGATAAAAAAAAATACGAAAATAATGAAATGTAGCATTGTTCCAGAAGCGTACTCACCAAAATGAAGGCTCGTGTGGTTCCGTGACGAAGAAGAGTCCCATTATTTGGTGCAAACGCAACGCTTTTATTGTTCTCTCATCAGAAAGTGGTGCGTTCAATCGCTCCGTCTGATCCTGTTTCTGTTCAGCCTCCAGATTTCAGTCCTGTCGCTAAATGTTCCTCGTGTTCGTCTCTAACTTCACCCGGAGTGCTTCCTCTGTGGACTGCGTGCTGCTGTCCGCTGTGAATCCCTCCCCGCTCGTGTCCTCATGTCGGATGCTTTGCTCCAGTTTCTCACACACTCACAGTCTCGCAATGTGTGTTAGTAGGTCAGCGGTTGCATAACAGAAGCTCTGGGCGCCTGGTCACGTTTTCTGCCCTCTTTCTGCCCAAAACAGATCAATTAACACACGATTGGGAGTGATTTTATTCTCCCAACCTGCATCTAATCCACTGTTTGCGCCTTATCCGACCACAAATGGAGGAGAAGAGAGGTGGTTACACAATACGTGCAGAATTACATCATCACCCTTTATCACAGAGGCACTGGGTGCTGGAAAGGGCAGGATGTTTCGTAAAAATACTAACATGAGCCTGAATGGAGCAGCTCTTTGTAGACCTGCTTTAGTGGAGAGTTTTGTTTTGTTTACTTTCCAATTCGCCGTTCCACCTTAAATGGTAGATAGATATAGAACCACTGCCTTTACTAAACAACCCTTGAACATTTCTTTTTTATAGTGTATTTTAGCCTCCAGAATGTAACTGCTGTACCATTTAAGGTCGAATGGCGAATTTGAGTACACTCTTAAAAAAAGATGGTTTCTTTAGTTAAGGCAGTGGTTCTCTATAGTAGAACCATTTGCACGCTTAATAAAATGGTTCTTCAGATTGATGGGCAATGTGCGTATGGTTCTATATAGCACCAGAAAGGGTTCTGCTGTTGTTACAAGCTTGACATCGTCTCAATAGTAGAATCCTTTTTGATGCTATATAGAACCATATGCACATTGTCCATCAATCTGAAGAACCATTTCACCATGCAAAGAACCATTGAAGCATGAAAGTGTTCATGGTTCTATATAGAGCCTCTGTCTTTGCTAAAAAAAAACCCTTGAAGAACCATCTTTAAAGAACGAGAATGTAACTGCTGCACCATTTAAGGTGGAACAGCAAATTCGAATAGGTCAAATTCAATTTGTGGATTATTATTATTATTATTATTATTATTATTACTTTTGAAGTCTAATGTAGAGACTGTAGATTCTTTTGATTTACTCATATGTGAGATCAGAAGGACTAAAGCCACTCAGCCGTCAGGTTACACCACTTGCTTCAGGTCACATAGACAGATGGAGCGATGCTGTTTGTTGTTGTCTGTCTGTCTGACCATCTGTTTGTTTCTGAAGGTTCTTGCATTCTGCTCACCTGCAGGTATTCATTTTCCTCTCTGCTGTTCTACTCTGTTTATTTACTTATTACTATATTCAGAGCTGCAGCCACGACAAAGTTCATTATAAGTGAAATCTCACTAAACAGTTTAGATTTGGATTCTGATTTTAGCAACTGATTTCACACCTGTTTCACAATCACTCATAAAAGGACAGCCTGATTTTATGTCATAGACACAGATGGACGGACAGAGAGACAGACGGTTAGAGGAACAGACAGGTGGGTCGAGAGACTGAAAAACACAGTGAGAAAGGCGGACAGATAAACATAGACAGACAGATGGACAGAGAGACAAAAAGGCAGACCGATGGACAGAAAGACAGACAGATGAGTGGATGGACAGAGGCAGACAGAGACAGACAGGCGAATGAATGCTCAGAGAGACATACAAACCTAAGAACAGAGAAATACAGACAGAAAGACAGACAGATGAGTGGACTGACAGAGGGAGAAAGAGAGAGACAGACAGAGACAGACAGCTGGATAGACAGATAAGCGAACATTCAGAGAGACAGAAAGACAAGTGGGCACACAGGCAGCAGCAGACAGACAAATGGACACAGAAATTGAGACAGACAGACAGATGAGTGGACAGACAGGGAAGCAGACAGACGGATGGACAGAGACAGACAGACGAGTGGACACAGGCTGTGGCAGACAGACAAATGGACACAGATAGACAGACAGACGGGTGGACAGACAGAGAAGCAGGCAGACAGACAAATGAACAGAAAGACAGATGAGTAAACAGACAGACAGAGAGGCAGACAGGCCGGTAGACAGACAGACAGACAAGTTTGTCTTGTATGGTGGTGTCAGGTCTCTGTAGTGTCTGACTGTCTGTTGAACTCTGTTACCTCACGGCCCCACTTTGTGATTGGTTGGGGGGATGGGTGGTGGTGGTGGTGGGGGAGGGTCGCTTTGTTCCAGTTAGACCCCAAACATGCCCCCCACACCACCACCGTACGTGTGCTCTGTCTGAGTCTACAGCTGACTGGTTTTGAACTTGAACCCCCCCACCCCTCCCAACACACACATCTCCTTCCCCCTCCGTTCACCCCCATTTGCTCCCTCTGTGTCTGTTAGGGTTTCCTAGGCAACCGTTATGCAGCCTGCCTAGCAACCCCCCCACCCCCACCCCCCTGTCTCCGTACCGACTCAGTGGATTATGAAGCAGGAAGCAGTGGAGGCATGCAAACACCCTGTAGAGCCGCTATTGTCTGACCTTCATCCGCCCCCCTACCTACAGACTCACACCCCTGACATACACCCCCCCACACACACACAGACTGCTGAAAGCCCGCCATGTCTTCATTCACCTGTTTTATACATTTAAATATTTTTCAATCTAATTTTTTAATGTTTTTAATTCTGTACAATGATTGTATAACACTTATTAGCTAAAATATATAATTATATAATGTAATAGTTATGCAGATAATTTATTTCAGTGGTAGCATTTTTTGGACATTTTCTTTCATTTTTATTTCTGCTATATTTTTATTCTGTTTTGTTTAATTTAATTTAATACATTTCATGTATAATACATATTAATAAATTAAAAGTAACCATCAGGAGCATCTACGCCTTCAGTGAAGGCTTAATAATTTCTGGGAAATAAAAAAGCATGTCTGCAATTTTTAGTTCATTTTTAATCAATGTAATCATCTTGATTGTTGCATTTAAACTTGGTCAGTATTTCATTGTTCAATGTTGGTTGGAAACAAAAGGGTTACATTCTTTAAAAAATCCAACAGGAAATGAAATCCAACAGTTTCATCAGAAAAGCGTCACTTCTGCAGGTTATGATATGTCGCTGACTGTGAATATGAGCCTATAGTCTAAAATGGTTTCGGTTAATTGCTAGAAATGGAAAAGCAGCTCTTCACTGAAAGAGTCACTGAATGTGTTTACACTTAATAATCTGATAACTGCAGAATATCAGATTGTGTCAGTAACTGGTTCAGTGCGTTTACACTTAATAATCTGATAAATGCAGAAAATCAGATTGTGTCAGTAACTGGTTCAGTGCGTTTACACTTAATAATCAGAGAACTGCAGAAATCAGATAATGATCGGATTATTAACTTCATGTAAACATTGTGACACTGTTACATAAAAGCTCAAATATGTGTTAATGTGTTTTACAAGATTCAGATGTCTGTGTTTCATCTAAAACAGCCAGAAATGTTCATGCGAATCACTGTAACATTAGTGCTAACATGCTACTAGAGTCCCATAAGCTAAGAGCAATTATTATTATTGTAGGTTTATGAACTGAACAGTCTCTATTACATACTGAAGGTGTTGTTTATTAAACTATCTTGGAGAACAGAATGATTTTTTTGCAGTAAAAGAGTTTGATGTAGTGTGTAAACACTGCTAAAATTTCAAAAGGTATCGTTCACTCCACAGTCCATACTGTTCACTTAAGGAAACTGAACTGCAAATATACCCATTTGAATTCACTGTTTGTGTGATGACAGCCGATCAGAGCAGAGCTCATTTACATATATCAGTCTTAAAGTTCCCGGAACAGAAACAGCCTGTTTAATTGTAAGGCATAAAGAGAGGTTTAAAATGATCATCTAGAAAATTAATTATGTTTTTCATATTAAAAGCTTAAATAATATTAAAAATAAAAATAAAATACCAGAAAAAATAGGATATGGGCTCTTTAAGTTTAAGTATTGTTGAAGTTGTTGTTTTATTTCTTTATGTTTGGTTTGTTTATGTTACTCTGTTGAAGTTGTTTTATTTGTTGAAGTTCTTTTGTTTGTGTTTTTTGTTTGTTTGTGAAAGTAGTTGTTTTTTGTGGTTGTTTTGTTTGTTTATGATGTTTTGTTTGTGATAGTAGTTGTTTTGTTGGTTGAAGTTTTTTGTTTGTGATAGTAGTTGTTTTGTTGTAGTGGCTATTCTGTTTGTTTTTGATGTTTTATTTGTGATAATAGCTGTTTTTTTTGTTGTAGTGGTTGTTTTGTTTGTTTATGATGTTTTATTTGTTTGTGCATGGTGTTGTCTTCTGAAGTTGCTTTGTTTATGTTGTTTTGTATGTGGATGTTTCGTTTGTTGAGGTTCTTTTGTTTGTGTATGATGTTTTGTTTGTGCGAGTAGTTGGTTTGTTCTTTGCAGTGATTGTTTTGTTTGCTTATGATGTTTAGTTTCTGGAAGTTGCTTTGTTTGTTTATGTTGTTTTGTTTGGTGACATCCCTGCGATGGACTGGCGTCCTGTCCAGGGTGTATCCTGCCTTCCGCCCAATGACAGCTGGGATAGGCTCCAGCAC